>JAODAL010016073.1:0-81847 GCA_025379985.1 Phyllomedusa bahiana
GGTCCTGTGAAGCAACAGAAGCCAGTGAGGGGCTCACATAAAGTGAACAGAACCCTAAAACTAGTTTCAACTGTTGTATACTGTTATATTATTATCACTTAATTATCTCATATTTTTACTTAAAAGTGCCACCTTGTATGAATGTAGCCACTAAAGTTTTGTATATCAGTTGAAATTTGAAGCCGCTAAAATTGCTGTGCCACCAAATGTGAAAATCTTAAACTTTTAGTTGCTACAGTAAATATCAATCATCACATCTAAGAAAATTAACAGAAGGATGGGGCTGGCTCTGTCTGCTGATTGGCAAACCACAGAAAAAAAGACTTCCAAATCTGCCACAGGTAAATACCTCATAGGCTGATAGTAAAACACTGTAGAATATTACGTATACCAAAGTCAATCAAAGCTTCAATTCCCTTCTTTAGAAAAACAAATAAATGGCACTCTGACATGTCTTCTCTTTTATCTGGCCTTAGCCAGCTTTATTTTACCCAGCAGTGGGTACAGGTACAGCATTCATATAAACCAAACCATAAACATACAGTATATATGCAGGACAAAGAAAAAAGAGAGGGGGAGCACAATAGTGTTATAATGTAAAAATGAGGATAAGTGATGGAAAGTGATGATATATTCTCACCATTTGGTGTTGTGCTACTATTGTAGAGGCACAACACTCATAAGCGCTTACAGGGCTATTTCTATCCCGTAGCCCTTACTACGGCAGCCGCTGGTCTCTGGTGCTCCGTTCCGTGGACCGGTAGGAAAAGATTGCCAAGAGGAAAAAGAAAAACGGACCCGGCGCACGTGCAGTGGAAATAAAAAGAAGCCTAGGCTAAAGGCTTTATTAAAAAGGTTTTTATTCTTAAGATTGCTACGGAATTACCGATGCAAAATTAAAAACATGAAAAAGAACTTATGTCAACGGCACCCGGGACTCCCAGCCAGTCTCCCACGCTGTTACTTGCCGGGCCTTAAGCTGTGTAGCATCTGCGATCTGACGAGAGCAGGCACGTGGACACGGCCATTCTAAGCTGAATGCTGAATGCAGATCGCAGATGCTACACAGCTTAAGGCCCGGCAAGTACCAGCGTAGGAGACTGGCTGGGAGTCCCGGGTGCCGTTGACATAAGTTCTTTTTCATGTTTTTAATTTTGCATCGGTAATTCCGTAGCAATTTTAAGAATAAAAACCTTTTTAATAAAGCCTTTAGCCTAGGCTTTTTTTATTTCCACTGCACGTGCGCCGGGTCCATTTTTCTTTTTCCTCTTGGAAACCATAAACATAACATCTCGACTGTCTAGCCACTAACTTACATAGAGGCCCTCTCTATCTGTGGTCTGTCCCTGTAGTCCTGCACCACAACCATAACAGTTTGTTTACTGTACCGTATTGCCTACCTTCAGCCTCTGGGGGCCAGAGCTCTCTCCTCAGCTTTAATTGGTATCCAGGGATGTGTCCAAGACATGGCCTGGAACACGGGGACCTGAATCGTGGGAACAACCACCCACCCATCTGCAGCTGTTCCGGGGAAACCGACACATAATGGTTGGATATTAGCCATGCTACATAGAGCTGTCAGCAACCTAGTGTTACTGACAGATAACCATTGGCCGTCCCCACCAAGACCAGACTCTTGGTGGCATGTTTCAACTAGGTCTATCGATGTACGCCACCTAGTGGCAGCACCATGCGACCACCCATGGTCGCTCTGCCACAATATATATACACTCACCGACCACTTTATTAGGTATACCTGTCCAACTGCTCGTTAACACTTAATTTCTAATCAGCCAATCACATGGCGGCAACTCAGTGCATTTAGGCATGTAGACATGGTCAAGACAATCTCCTGCAGTTCAAACCGAGCATCAGTATGGGGAAGAAAGGTGATTTGAGTGCCTTTGAACGTGGTATGGTTGTTGGTGCCAGAAGGGCTGGTCTGAGTATTTCAGAAACTGCTGATCTCCTGGGATTTTCACGCACAACCATCTCTAGGGTTTACAGAGAATGGTACGAAAAAGAAAAAACATCCAGTGAGCGGCAGTCCTGTGGGCGGAAATGCGTTGTTGATGCCAGAGGTCAAAGGAGAATGGGCAGACTGGTTCGAGCTGATAGAAAGGCAACAGTGACTCAAATAGCCACCCGTTACAACCAAGGTAGGCAGAAGAGCATCTCTGAACGCACAGTACGGCGAACTTTGAGGCAGATGGGCTTACAGCAGCAGAAGACCACACCGGGTGCCACTCTTTCAGCTAAGAACAGGAAACTGAGGCTCCAATTTGCCAAAGCTCATCGAAATTGGACAGTAGAAGATTGGAAAAACGTTGCCTGGTCTGATGAGTCTCGATTTCTGCTGCGACATTCGGATGGTAGGTTCAGAATTTGGCGTCAACAACATGAAAGCATGGATCCATCCTGCCTTGTATCAACGGTTCAGGCTGGTGGTGGTGGTGTCATGGTGTGGGGAATATTTTCTTGGCACTCTTTGGGCCCCTTGGTACCAATTGAGCATCGTTGCAACACCTTGTTGAATCTATACCACGAAGAATTGAGGCAGTTCTGAAGGCAAAAGGGGGTCCAACCCGTTACTAGCATGGTGTACCTAATAAAGTGGCCGGTGAGTGTATATATATAGATATATAAAGCCACAAAATAGAAAAAAGGAAGGGAAAATAATACTATACCAGCGCCAAGTGCTCGTAGGGAAAAAAAAGGATGGATTAAAGTTTTCAATTTAAGAAAAACTTTATTATAGAAAATAAAATGTGGACCACATAAGACATGCCATATAAAACAAGTTTTTAAAAAAAATAAGCCTGTATAAACCCGACGCTATTTGCGTTTCGCACTTACAATAGTGCTTCCTCAGGGGTATGTTGCCAGTCCAAAAACTGAGCTCTAAATACTAAAACCATTGCTCCACAGATTTGTCTGATTGGTTAATAGGAGACACACTAATTAACACAGGGAGTGTATAGGGAACTTACACACGATACTATCATGATGCATTCTCACAAAATCTTTCTTATATCCATAGTGATATTCCTAAAAGACTATATATATAAAAAACTCAATAAGATTAGCCATAATCTACAATTATATTAGAACATTAAAAACAGAATAAAAATATACCTAAAAAGATAATGAAAATATGCCTGAGTAAAATAAAACACCTCTTGCTGTATACCATCCTTATATAATTACGGTTTCTGTTACCTCATTCAAACCCTCTGGATGTATCGTTCTCATCTTAAACATCCAGAAGATTTCTTTGCGCTGCAAGGTTTGGAACCTATTCTGACACGATTCAGGGATTTGTTCTATTGGTAAAATCGTAATTAGAGAAAAATCTCCGTCATGAACCTCATGTAAATGACGCGAGACACCCTGTCTCATATCCTTCTTCTTTGTACTAGCACGATGACCATTCAGTCTAATGTGCAAGGGACACTTTGTTCTACCAATGTATTGCAGTCCGCAACAACAATGAATGAGGTATATTACAAAGGAACTGTTACAGTTCAAAGGTTTTTTTGCTGAGAAATGTTTCCTTCTTAGTATTAGAGTAAAAGCTTGAGGTTTCTATAATGCTGCGGCAACAATAACATCCTACGTGTCCACAAGAAGAACTGCCATTCTTTCTATTGTGGAACGTATCATAATCATATTGTTTCGTAAGTGGATCTTTTATTTTACTGGGTGCAATCAGGTTTTTTAGATTTGGGGCTCTCCTGAAAATAATACTTGGTTTGTCAGGAATAATAGAGCTTAGATATGGATCGCGTTTCAGCAAAGGCCAATGCTTGCATAACAAGCTTTTTATTTTTTTATGAGCTGTATTGTATTTAGTGATAAGGGTGCATTTCGAGAACCCTTGATTTTGGGATCCCTTGGGCTTAACCCCCAGACATTCCTGTTGAGTTAATGCATTAGTTCTCGTAATTGCATCATTTATCAGCTCAACCGGATATTTCTTTTGTTGTAACCTATTCTTCAAGATATTGGCCTGTTGTTTATAATTTAAAGTTATCAGAAACAGTTTCTTACGCATTCTCCTCATCTGACAATAAGGTATACCCTTAAGCCGAGGGCGGTGATGAGCACTTTTAAAGTCTATAAAGCTATTTATATCAACGGCCTTAAAAAAAGCTTAGTTTAGAACGAGCTTTATGCTCAGAAGCTCAGCATAACCTAGATATAAGGTTTTTAAATCTGTATACACAATTGAGCATTATTCCTCGAGGTTTGCGGGTTGACATTGCCCCTACGTTCCATAACGATGAGAATTTTGTTTATGAATGGAATAATGTATTGTCCGCCTGCTCCCTTACACTAATTAGTTTACTAGTGGGTAAGAGAGAAACTTTAGTGGATCAGTTAACTAATGAGGTTGAAGTTATCATAAAGAATTTAGAAAAATTCGAGAGCCACAGAGATTTTAGTAAAATTAATAATAAGGTAACAATTGAAGTATCAAAATATGAGACCAACCTTTTTACTCGTAAGAAGCTGAAATTACAAAGGGATAAAAAAGATAATATATGTACAAAAACTAATATGGAGGAGGGCCCCAAAACATCTGGTGGGACATCATTTAATAATAGGCGGAAAAATAGCCAAAAATCAAGAAGACCTTCCTTTATAAATTCTAAGTACAAAAGTGGAAACTATAAACCCATAATAACCATACAAAAAGAAAATCTCCCAGGTATGGTGCCTGACAGAATTAAAACACTTAGATTATTGGAGTCTCAAGGTGGGGGGAACACTTCAGAGAACATAGAGGTTGGAGATTTAGTCAATAATACTGGTAACCCACATGGTTTAAATATCAAGACAAAAGAGAAAACAGACCCTCCTGGGATGATCGATGAGATAGCAATTGACTATATTAAGTTAGGAGCAAAACCTAAGTTAGTTGCAACGATAGAAAATAAAAGTTCTAGCATAGATTCCTGTAAAAGGGGTCCGATTCACAAAGAGATACCTTCTCCTAGAACGGTTCCTGTAATCTCAGACCTTCAGTCAATGTCACTTGATAGAATGTCAGAATACGAAAGGAAAGGTATTAAGTTCATAGCACTTGATCAACTCAGCACTAAAGATGTGGTAGATAATGCACCTGAACACGTTAATACAATGGATTTCACGTTACACGAATTTAATGAACTCACACAAGCACAAATGGAACATTATCAGGAGATAAACAACTCATCCGATAGGACGAGTATATCCCTGATAGACCTCACCCTCAATGATTCCAGCTCATCTATGGCTGAGCTGGCCCAAAAGGCCCAATATATAAAAGATAAATTTGAAAAAATTAAAAAAGAACAAAAAGAGATGAACAAAAGACGTGAATCCCTGTCTATACAGAGTAATTTACATGATCTCACACAAGAAATAGGTTGGGATACAAATGAGGTGTTTTCCACAAATGGTTTTCCCTCTTTTTTAGGAGCAGGACATATTCCTCAGGTAGAAATAAGTCCCTTGAATCCCTCGAATGTCCAAAACCCATTAAAAAGAAAAAGTTCCACAGGGGAAAGCGGGCAGGAACCTGTTGGAAAAAAAGGATGCAAGTTAAAAACCAGGAGTACTCCAGAGTTGATTTAATGACTTCTGCATATGGCCAAATAGAGCAGAATGAGGTGGAACTAACACAATACGGTATATTCAATCTATCAGATTATAGTTTATCTCCAGCAGAGATTAGCCTGTTGTCAAAAGGGCTATATTTTTGCCCAACTAATGAAAGAGTGAATAACTTTGAATTGTTTTTAGATCTTAACCATCTTATTCGGAAACTAACGTTAATGAGATTTTTTAAAATCAATTCTGGATATAAAGAAAAACCTATAATACAGGGTGAGGAAACTAAGGGAGAATCACTTTATGATTTTAAACCAAAATCTAACTTTTATCCTTTACAAGCACAGGGTCACCTTTTGAAAACTTTCCATGAGTTAATGGCTGAAGAGTTCCGCTCTATTCAACCTTCTAAGGGCATTGCAAATATAACAAAAGAAGAGAAATCTGCGATAGAATCACTAAAAAACAACAGTAATTTGGTAATTCGCCCTGCGGACAAAGGTGGTGGTATAGTCCTTATGAACTATACGCACTACCATGAAGAATCCCTAAAAATTTTGTCAGATCCTAAATATTATACGATTTGTCACAATAATCCTTTTATAGAAGCACAAAAAAATCTAAAAGAGTTATTGGATTCATCATTAAAAGAGGGTGTTATCAATAAAAATACAAAAGCTTTCATTTATATTCAGGAACCAAGTATTCCTTTTTTTACCATCTGCCAAAGCTCCACAAGGACAAAAGGAAACCCCCTGGAAGACCTATAATAGCAGGGGTTAACTCGTTTACGAGCAATCTGTCTCACTATATAGATAGATGGCTACAGCCTTACGTTCTTAAAACTAAAAGTTTTCTCAGAGATTCGGGTGATCTTATTTCCATTTTATCTAATTTTAATACTAAAACACATTATGTTTTTTTAACGCTTGATGTGGCGTCATTGTATACTAATATTTCCCACGATTTGGGGATACGCTGCATCTCTAATATTTTAGAATTAGATTTGTCTATGTCTGAGCCATTTAGACGGTTTCTATTGACCAGTATCAGGTTTATTCTTGAAAATAACTTCTTCAAGTATGGGGAAGTTTTTTATTGGCAACAAAGCGGAACGGCGATGGGGACCAAAATGGCTCCAGTTTATGCCAACCTCTTCATGAGTCAGTTTGAAGAGGAGTACATTTATTCCAGCATATATTTTCATAATATTTTAGTCTATAAAAGATATATCGACGACCTTTTTATAATCTGGGAGGGACCTGTAGAAGAGATTGAAAACTTTGTAAATCACTTGAATAATAATTGTTGGGGTCTTTCCTTTGTGTCCCACGTTAATCAAGATTCAATAGAATTTTTAGACCTTAAAATCACTAAGGGGGCTGAGAGTTTTGTCACAGAGACTTTTTTTAAGGCCGTTGATATAAATAGCTTTATAGACTTTAAAAGTGCTCATCACCGCCCTTGGCTTAAGGGTATACCTTATTGTCAGATGAGGAGAATGCGTAAGAACTGTTCTGATAACTTTAAATATAAACAACAGGCCAATATCTTGAAGAATAGGTTACAACAAAAGAATTATCCGGTTGAGCTGATAAATGATGCAATTACGAGAACTAATGCATTAACTCAACAGGAATGTCTGGGGGTTAAGCCCAAGGGATCCCAAAATCAAGGGTTCTCGAAATGCACCCTTATCACTAAATACAATACAGCTCATAAAAAAATAAAAAGCTTGTTATGCAAGCATTGGCCTTTGCTGAAACGCGATCCATATCTAAGCTCTATTATTCCTGACAAACCAAGTGTTATTTTCAGGAGAGCCCCAAATCTCAAAAACCTGATTGCACCCAGTAAAATAAAAGATCCACTTATGAAACAATATGATTGTGATACGTTCCACGATAGAAAGAATGGCAGTTCTTCTTGTGGACACGTAGGATGTTATTGTTGCCGCAGCATTATAGAAACCTCAAGCTTTTACTCTAATACTACGAAGGAAATATTTCTCATCAAAAAACCTTTGAACTGTAACAGTTCCTTTGTAATATACCTCATTCATTGTTGTTGCGGTCTGCAATACATTGGTAGAACAAAGTGTCCCTTGCACATTAGACTGAATGGTCATCGTGCTAGTACAAAGAAGAAGGATATGAGACAGGGTGTCTCGCGTCATTTACATGAGGTTCATGACGGAGATTTTTCTCTAATTACGATTTTACCAATAGAACAAATCCCTGAATCGTGTCAGAATAGGTTCCAAACCTTGCAGCGCAAAGAAATCTTCTGGATGTTTAAGATGAGAACGATACATCCAGAGGGTTTGAATGAGGTAACAGAAACCGTAATTATATAAGGATGGTATACAGCAAGAGGTGTTTTATTTTACTCAGGCATATTTTCATTATCTTTTTAGGTATATTTTTATTCTGTTTTTAATGTTCTAATATAATTGTAGATTATGGCTAATCTTATTGAGTTTTTTATATATATAGTCTTTTAGGAATATCACTATGGATATAAGAAAGATTTTGTGAGAATGCATCATGATAGTATCGTGTGTAAGTTCCCTATACACTCCCTGTGTTAATTAGTGTGTCTCCTATTAACCAATCAGACAAATCTGTGGAGCAATGGTTTTAGTATTTAGAGCTCAGTTTTTGGACTGGCAACATACCCCTGAGGAAGCACTATTGTAAGTGCGAAACGCAAATAGCGTCGGGTTTATACAGGCTTATTTTTTAAAAAACTTGTTTTATATGGCATGTCTTATGTGGTCCACATTTTATTTTCTATAATAAAGTTTTTCTTAAATTGAAAACTTTAATCCATCCCTTTTTTTTTCCTAAGAGCACTTGGCACTGGTATAGTATTATTTTCCCTTCCTTTTTTCTATTTTGTGGCTTTATATTTGACCCGATTCCAAGGGATCTGGGGTTGAAGGGATTACACAGCTGCCGTGCTGAATTATATGGAGTGCTACCCCTCATCATTTTCCATTGGCGATATTGAGTGTTGTGCCTTCTGCACAACCTGAACAGGTATAGCGCAATTGCCTGTTATCCGTGTTTTCCTATAACCATCTTCACTATCGTGCGCCTGTCTATTTTTCTTTTTTATATGTATTATATATATATATATATATATATATACACATATATATATATATAAATGCCAACATATAAGTCAGTGTCTCATGGGTTCTTCTGTAGTCAGCACGTGACCACTGCCACCAGTATGTAACCTCAGTAATCACACATCAGTCCATTGAAATCACTGCTCAAGTGCCATTCTCTGTCAGAGGGGATGTCAAGGGAATGACTGCTGAAGCCACTAATTGGCTGTAGTGGTCACGCAGCACTCGCAGAAGAGGAAATTAACAGAGTGACTGAGGGACACTACTACTTTAGCACTAGAACATTTAAATGAAGTTGGATGACACCTTTAACAGTGAAAAAAATTAACTGCAGGATTGCTGATTAATTCCTTCCAAAGAAAAAAGTAAATAAAAATAAAAGCTAACCAATAAGTTATGTATGCCCCCAAAAAATAAAGAAAAAATATGAGCAGCGGTTCACATATATGTCTGTCTATGATGGCAATGTAGGGATCATTAAACAGGCAATATTGAAATATTGGAAGATCCTGTGTACTGATGTGAAATACAGCTATTTGTTTAGAGACCCTCCTTGATGGGCCTATCGAAAAGGGAAAACTATAGGCCAGCGGTTAATATCATCAAATTTTAAAAATAATAAGGGTAAAATTCAGACATTTTTGAGAATTGCCAAAACTGTTCATCTATTATCAAGAGGGACAATATCCAACATCCAACCAAAGGTTATCCGATCAGGATTCGTGGCTTCCACACATGCAATAGTTGCTGCGTTATTTATATGCTTAAATGTCCTTGCAGACAAGTATATGTTGGACAAACTACCAGACCTGTTAGTTAGAATTAATGAACACAGGTCAGTGATTCGACTTTTTAAAAAACAATGTCCTGCAGACGGTGAGCATGAATGTGAGCATCATGGATGGCAATGATCATAAAAAAACATTTGGAAAAACATCAGTCGCTAGGCATTTTGCAATTGTCAGAAATGGTGTGTATGAATTACGGTGGTGTATACTTGAGAAGGTTAGCTGCAATGATAGTTCACAAGTAGTTACTAAGTTACGTAAGAGAGAAGCGTTTTGGATTACCACTTTGGAGTCCATGGCCCATAAAGGGCTAAATGAGAGTCTTAATCTCAAAATGTTCCTATTATCCAGAGTACCCTTGTTAGGAAAGGGTTAAATGTTTTTTTTAAATTTGTCTATTTAAGGAAAGCTGTTACCTTTGATGTACAAGCTTGAGGAAAGGGAGTAGCTATCCCCGAAACGTCCACGAGGTGCGTCTTGTTCTGCTTGGATGTCGGCGGCTCCGGCTCACCTGTATGGGAGCACTACTATGGAACTTTGCTGAACTGCGTAACTAGCCGCAACTATATACCTGAGTATAAGCTTTCCATTGTTCTATGTTTGGACACCCTGTGAAATACAGTTTAATGTCTTTTTAAGAAGGAAGATGTATGATTAAAGAAGCTATATTTTATTACATACCGGTTCTGTTATATGTGGTTGCTTAGCATAAGTGGGATTGGAGGTCCAGTTCATTTGAACTGGTCTTGTAGCTATACTCAGAGTTCATCATTTTATTTTTAACTGACAACTACTATTTACGTTCCCCAAAATAATGCCATTGGGAAAAAAACTCTTGTTCTGAAAAATGGCTACAACGACAGGAAAATAAAATGATTTGGTCCTCAAGACCCAAAATAGGTCAGAGTTTAACAAGGAAATGTGCTTTCAGGATCATTTAGTGGGTCCTCTAGGAGAGGGGTACTAAGAATGGCAAGAATCTTAAAGACATTTTGGGCGACATGTATGATTGGGAGTTGCGCCTGTTTTCTGGCGAAAACTGCGGCTCACCAATCCGAATTCCCTGGGATGCGATGTTAGGCGCAAGCTTCACCACTTTCGGCTGCGCCTAACATGAAGGGGCGTGCAATGGGCGCGGTGTGGGCGTTCTGGGGCGGCACCTTCGAATACTCCGAGGCATGCATGATCGCGGGTCGGCAAAGTGAGGCACATTGCAGCTACAACAGGCAGACCTAGTTGATTGTGGTCTAAATGAGCCGGAGGAGGCGAAGTGAAGTGAGAATGTAAAATTAGAGGAAAAATATATAAGATCGCAAAAGAAATACATCTCAGCTCTCAGCTTTGTGAGGCATGGAGTATGATTCCAAAAATAATTTTTATTAGGTGTAAAACATTATCTGAAAAAGAGCTCAAACCTTCCAAAAACATACTTAAATCAAATCACTAACAACGCGTTTGTCGCTGTCACCGGCGCTACATCAGGAATTGCAATATAGAAAATTGCCGGGAAATATAGTAATTCAAATTCTGTAAGCTCTTCTTATTGGTCGGCAGAAACCAGCCAATCAGAATAGGAGCAACAGTGACCCATTATAACCTATGGAGTAGTATTGACCAATCAAATAAAAAGGCGGGACAGTTCAAAATATAGTAAAAAAGGCAGGAAAGAGCTGATTGGTTGAACTAGCGGGGGCTTGGCTATCCTGGCCAATCAGAGCGCGAGCTACTTTGTCCCATTGTAGTCTATGGAGAGATGGGGCACTGAAATCTCAGCTCCGTGCAGCATGGAGTATTGGTAAATAAATCGTTTTTATTAAGTGTAAAACATTCTCTGTAAAAGAGCTAAAACCTTCTATAAACATACTTAAATAAAATCACTAACAATGTGTTTGTTGCCGTCACTGGTGCAACATCAGGAATTGGGATATAGAAAACTGCCGGGAAATACAGCAATTCAAATTCTGTAAGCTCTTCTCATTGGTTGGCAAAAACCAACCAATCAGAATAGGAGTGACAGTGAACCATTATAACCTATGGAGTAGTATTGACCAATCAAATAAAAAGGCGGGACAGTTCAAAATACAGTAAAAAAGGCGGAAAAGAGCTGATTGGTTGAGACCAGGCGGCAGATATGAATCCACCAATCATATGTAGTGCGTCGATTTTGAGTGGGCAAGAAGGGCGCGATAGAAGGGTGCGATAGAACGGCGCCCTAAAAGATATTACTGTGTATGGGAAATATTCTAGTACGGTGATTGGTTGGGGGGAAGAGGGGTTCGTCCTGCTTAGCCAATCAGCGGCTGAGCTACTTACCTCATAGAGTTCTATGGGGAAAAGAAATGCAGAGCGAGCTCTGTTTGTGATTGGCTAAGTTAAAAGAGGCGCTCTTATGGGTTTTCTAATGCAATCTATAATAAAACTGTACATGCCCGAAATCAAATATAAGACTCAGTTGTACTGATCTCTATATAAAATGAACAATAATATGGGGGTAACGAAAATAAAGAAATAAAAATGAATTCAATGAGTTCATTTTTATTTCTTTATTTTCGTTAGCCAATGATCAATAATATGTGGCTAACGAAAATAAAGAAATAAAAATGAATTAATTTCGTTACCCCCATATTATTGTTCATTTTATATAGAGATCAGTACAACTTCGTGAGTCTTATCATTTGATTTCTGCCATGTACACTTTTATTATAGATTGCATTAGAAAACCCATAAAAGAGTCGCTCGCTCTCCCATTGGCCCAAATATTTGCGCCTCTTTTAACTTAGCCAATCACAAACAGAGCTCGCTCTGCATTTCTTTTCCCCATAGAACAAGGACACAAAGAAGGCGACTGCTGAAGTTCTGTCATCTTGTGCCAACCAACGTCATTCCAGTGGTCAATCTTCTATGTCACTGCTTACTTACAATGCTCTGTACACTCTCTAGTGTTAGAGCGTGATAAATTTGTGTAGGTCCATTGTTAACTCGTTATCCTTGATTAATACCTTAGAATCCCCTAAACTTCCCTAACTGCACCCTTAGAACCCCACTTACAGTAAAAACAGTCCTGGAGTGTATATCAAACATTAGTGATTTATGTGCACATCTAAAATTGTTTCACCTCCAACAAAGAATACAACTTCACCCTATGTATTCATCCCGATTGCATAAGATTAGTTTCTAATTTATATTTTATAGGTTTTGCTTTCATAGACTTAGGTCCCTGAATCAGACTAAATTCAATATTCATGTTGTTCTTGTTTCTGCACATCATACTCATTACAGATTGTGTAATAAATCTCACATTTGTTGTATTTATCTGCAGTCATTTTTAACGCCAGTGCCATTAGTTTAAACTTCTATTAATTAATTTAAATCAGCGCATTCAAGTTTAATTGATTAAATGCAAACTAGCTCTTCCCAAGGTATACATCATGCTTTTTATCAAGTGGCAGCTGCATAAAAAAATCTTATGAGTATTTGGATTTAAAAAAGCAGCGCACTAATCAAAATGTCCATAATTAAAAGGAATAAAAAAGTTGACTTTTGTTACTATTTTGAGTAGATTTTTTTTTCCTGCGTATAGTATTTGTGTACAGTGAAACCTCATTGACATGACCAAACAAAATTGCAATTTAAAAATGATCTTCTAGAGCAGACCTGCACAACTTGGCAGAAGGTTGGAGCTAAAATTGGTATAGCCTATTCTTTCTAGCCTGGGAACTCTCTAGAATGCCCATTTTGGGGTGAGGTTTGCACATGCTTTCCTGTTTGCAGGCCACCAGAAATCTTTACGGGTCATAAAGTGTACAGTCCTCTTCTATAGGTATGGTCTGAAAGAGAGGTCAAATGGGTGTTTTAACATTAAACCCAGGTATGCAGGGCAGTTACTCCTACAAGCTTCTGATATAGTGAGAGACCTAGAGGAAACCACTTCATAGGAGAAGATAATGTAGCAAAAATTGTCCATCTCTTTCCAACTGTTCTCACACACTTATTTAACTGTACCAGAAGGTCTCACTCATTTTTCTTGTCCACAGACACACTGTACTACCATTGTTCACACTGCTTGCTACCCACACCTCTTCCTAGCAGTCGCCCGACTGTCTCGGAGCCATCGCTAAGAATCGCATAGCACTACACCATTACTGATGGCTCACAACAATCTTAACAGGTCAGGGGTTCTCATTTTTGTCAGAAACCCAAGCTTGTTACTGTCTCGCACTTGTGGTATAGCACCACATCCAGCCCGTCGTTATCTTGTTGTTGTGTCAGTAATTGCTCATCACGTACAGGTCAGAACCTTCAGGTTCTTTTTCTCAGCCTAACACAACATGCCACGCCACAACCTGTGGCGAAACACCGGCCTGATTTATACAAACATAGAAATTTGACCAAAAAGTGGTCATACTCTCAGCACTTACATCCATCTACAGAATTACCTCTGAAAGCCACCAGATTACCTGACAGTAACATAATGAAGAAGGGTGGGATTCCTCACTTAAAATTGTTGTCACTGCTGAGTTTAACAGACAAAATACACATATATGAGCTTGGGGACTCACCTACTATGTGTGGTCACACAAACACTCACCAATCACCTCCATCAACTGGGCTCCACATGATAAGCTTATTTGATTGCTTGATGGCATCATGCTGAACAAGGTCAGAATTCCTTGTCACCATAATGTGAGACCATACAAATAGTGCGGCAATAGTATTAATCATACAAGTGCTAATGTTGCAGTTCACACCAATATTACTTTAGCAGTTCTCTGCAACATGGTTAAGCATAAACATAACAGTTTACATTTCTTTACAGTCCCTATTTGTTAGATAACTTTAAGGAGGGCTCCACACAGTCTTTATTGGATTTTTAAGCAGTTCTCTTGAAGGGGTTGTCTCACTATGCTGCTTCATAGAGCCACAGCCAGCTTCAGACTCAAACTTTCTGGTCAGGCTGTGGATAGTTCTATAGGAATGATTGGCATATCAGCTCTACTATTCATGTTACAGTGAAATCAATGCATGAAATTTATAATCTGTAGTACACACAGCTACTGAGCTCTAAAGATTTAAACTTGTCATTAACTTAGGTAAGTAAGCTCCTATGCTAGAGATAAGACTCAGCAGAGAGTGACTCATCATGGTCAGACAGCAATTGTGGAGCAATCCTATAAGAGAGAGCAGAGAGAGGTTGGTAACCTAGAGAAACTTGTGTACATTATCAGTAGTTAAAATCTTTATCTTCTGAACAAAGCAAAATCAGTACAAAAATGTATTTGGTAATAGTCTTCACTTACCTTTCCCTACATTTTAAAAGACAATGATTGTGTTGAGAAAAGCCCTTTAAGTCCTATTTTCTATCCTCCTTACAGTTTTTTTTCTTTTTTTTAAAGAGACTAATATACAGTATATAAGATATTAGAGCATCAACAATCTCTCAGAGGGTATGGTATAATTGAAGGTAAAAAAAAATTAAGATATGTTTGCATTCAAAATTAATGTTTGTATTTGTGGATTTTAGCTGTAATTTTAATATTGCAGACATGGATTCCACATAACTTTTAAACATATAACACACTGGTGCTTATACTAGTCCATATGACTTTATTATTTGGACATTATTGAGGGGTGCATCTAATACAAAAATCAGTGGCACACTAAAAACTATGTGAAACATCAAGGTATATAGGAATATTGGAAATGCATTACTGCTAAGGAAAATATGAAAAACCTGGGACTCTTAGTTTACAGTTTTTGATCAAAGATTGTATTAAGCTCACCTCCCAATAACGTCAAGAGGATCCCAGAACAGGTGAGTCCCTAACCACTAACATGTTACCTCACTAGGAGTCCGTTCAGACTACAAATTCTCAGGGAGTGGCAGGAACTTGCAATTGAACTATCCTGCACTGGTTTAAAAAAGGTGGCAGAGTGCAGCAAGCCAATGAGATTGCCATTTCTCAAATAGACTACAAAAGTTAATAAGGCTGTGCACATCTAAAATATATTTTGAAAAACGTTAGCATAGGTGCACACTGAAAAGGCAATAGCATACATCTAATACAAAAATCAGTGGCACACTAAAAACTAAGTGAAACGCTATTGGGAGGTGAGCTTAATACAATCTTTGATCAAAAACTGTAAACTAAGAGTCCCAGGTTTTTCATATTTTCCTTAGCAGTAATGTATTTCCAATATTCATATATATACCTTGATGTTTCACTTAGTTTTTAGTGTGCCACTGATTTTTGTATTAGATGTATGCTATTGCCTTTTCAGTGTGCACCTATGCTTACGTTTTTCAAAATATATTTTAGATGTGCACAGCCTAATTAACTTTTGTAATTATTGAGGGGTGCAACATGAAACAAAAACACATTTGCATATTTTTTTTTGGGGGAAGGTGGGGTTCAGTGTCAATATTTTGTGTGGCTAAGATCATTTTCCAGCACTGCCTTTGCTCTCTTGGGCATAGAGTTCACTAGAGCTTTACAGCCTGTAGCCACTGGAATTCTCTCATTCATGACGACATCATGGAGCTGGCGGGAGAACTTGCGCTCCTCCACATTCTATCTGAAGATGCCCTACAGAAGCTCAATAGGGTTTAGGTCTGGAGACATGCTTGACCCATACAGCAGCTTTACCCTCATTTTCTTTAGCAGGGCAGTGGTTATCTTTGAGGTGTGCTTGGGGTTGTTATCATGTTGGAATACTGCCCAGTTTCTGAAGAGAGGGGAATATGCTTTGCTTCAGTATTTCACTGTACATGTTGGCATTCATGGTTCCCTCAACAAGCTGTAGCTCCCCACAGCTGGCAGCACTCATGCAGCCCCAAATCATGACACTTCCACCACCATACCTGACTGTAGGTAAGACCCACTTGTCTTTGTTCTACTTACTTTGTTGCCGCCACACACACTTGACACCATCTGAACCAAATAAGTTTCTCTTGGTCTCATCAGACCACAGGACATGGTTCCAGTAATCCCTGTCCTTAGTCTACTTGTTTTCAGCAAACTGACAGCCATGCAGAATAATTTTATGTAGTGTTCGATGTTTGGTCTGAGCACTGGCAGGCTGACCACCCCCTTTAAACCTCTGCTGGCAGCACTTATATGTCATATTTTGAACAGACAATCTCTGGATATGATGCTGAACATGTACACTCAACTTCTGTAGTTAACCACGTGAGACCTGTTTTGAGTGGAATCTGTCTTGCAAAAACCACTGTTTGATTTTGGCCACCATGCTGCAGCTATCTATTTTTCCAGGTGTTGGCAGTCTTCTTATAGCAGCACTCATAAGTCTATTTGAAAAGACAATCTTTGGATATGATGCTGAACACGTTCACTCAACTTTTTTAGTCGACCATGGCGAGCGAGGCCTGTTCTGAAGGAAACCTGTCTTGTTAAACCGCTGTGTGGTCATGACCACCATGTTGGAGCTCAGTTTCAGGGTGTTGACAATCTTCTTATAGCCTAGGCCATGTTTATGTTGAGCAACAATTCTTTTTTTGAAATCCTCAGACAGTTCTTTGCCATGAGGTGCCATTTTGAACTTCCAGTTACCAGTGAGAGAGTGTGAGAGCAATAACGCCAAATTTAATACACCTGTTGCCCATTCACACCTGAGACCCTGTAACACTAATAAGTCACATGACATCATGAAGGGAAAATGCCAAATTGGGCACAATTTGTATATTTTCAGTTAGACGTGTACATACTTTTGTTTCCAGCAGTTTAGACATTGTGTGTTGAGGCATTGTCCTCCATGCTCTTTATCCAAAAGGTGTCTTTGAGGGTATTGATTGCTGCGATAAATGCTTTCCCTGTATATAATCATTCAAAAATAACCTGTCAGAAGCCAAAGTTGCAGCCCCAAAAAAGGCAAACATGCCTTTTCGGTGGCTGCCCCTATTACTGGTCTACTTCATCCTGATAAGTAATACGGTATTCCGTCTTGACGTGTTTCCCCTGTTTTTTAGGTTCAGGAAAAAAATGGTGGCTACAGATAATGTGCTGATGGCTGTGATATAGCTACACTGAGAGTGGTAAAATCTAAGCCTACTGCTTTACGATGTATCAAATTGTCATATCTACGGTGTTGTTCCATGAAATATGAAATACACTACTTACGAAAATGTGAGGGGTGTACCCACTTTCATGAGATACTGTATATCTCTGCAGAACCATTGTCTGAGACTAATAACTTTTTTGTTTTTCTACTGTTGGACCTGACGGAGGGCTTAGGTTGAGTTCAGGAGACGGCTTTTGGGCACTAACACTGTCAGCGGTGAAAACGTGTTATTTCATCATTGAAAATTCTGCGTTTTCCAGCACGGACTTTCAATGTGTAAGAGTCCTGGAGTGGCAAAGGTGGATTTCTGTCTCGTATACATTATTGTTTCCAGCACGTTAAATGCCTCAAAGAATTGACATGACAATTTTTTGTAGGCGCGGGCATAGGGGGACATCTATGAAAACTGTCTTGGTCTAAGACCTTATTTGTTGCCCATAGCAACCAATCAGAGTTCCCCTTGCATTTCATCTAGTGCTCTGAAAGAATTAAAGGGGCACTCTGATTGGTTGCTATGGGCAACAAAGAAAGTCTTAGACCAAGACAGTTTTCATACATGTCCCCCATTATGTCCACACTGATAATACTGTTGTATTATCAATGTTGTCTCTACGATGGTGCTGATTTTACAAAGGCACAATGTTAAACACTTAACAGTTGGTTTGGACGGTGTTTGGACGCAGAATCCACACGCAGAATCGGCGTCCAAACCCGCCATGTGAACGCCCCCTGATTTTTGAAGGATGAAGTGTTATTTTATTGATGGCATACTGGGATAGATGTGGGATAGTGGACCAGCCTCACTGTGTTTACTCAGTAAAATCATATGTGTGATTTAAAACTGTAAAGTATTCTGTTGCATTCTGCTGTTTGGCCACAAGATACCACTGTTTCCAGTTTCTGGTGTATGCAAATGAGAGATAACTGTCACAAGGCCGCACCAGCCACTTTGAGAGAGATCAGGAGAGGACAGACGCTGGGCGAGGATTGACTCAGATTTCCCTGAAACTATAATGCCCTGAACTGTGAGCTGCTTCAGCGAGAGAGAGGGAAAGAGGAGTGTGGCTGTCTACACTGATACTGTTGCCAAAGAAAGCTTTGGGATGGAAGGAACACCTCAGAGACTGAGAGTAGCGACTACATGTGAGATATCAGCTCCATCAGCGGGGATCTTTACCTCAGAGCAACAACTGCCGGTAATCAAAGGTAAACCTATGTAACATGCGTGCATGCCAACAAACCCAGGACTGTGTGCAGGCCTGCAGTTAGCCTAGTTAGGACTGGTTTTGTTTCAGGCCATAAGTGTTAATCCAAGTATGCTTCCTGATTCGGGACTTTGTAGAGGGCTTGCTAGACCACTGGTATTTATGCAACCAGTTCGCCCGTGATAAAATCTGTATTATATGTATATATTTGGGAATAGCGTGTAGATCTGGTTAAGTTGTAAGCTGCTGTGCTGCACTGCGAGCGTGCCTTTGAACAGCACCACACACAATTTTCCCTGTCTTTGTACGGTACTAAAAGGTAGAGGGTTTTCGGGCTGTCCGAACCCGATGAGTAGGGAAGGGTAGTGTGCATCCCAAGGATACATCTCCAGCGGCGCGCTGTGCAGCACAGGGGCCTCGGGCACAAGTTTGTACACAAGTGTTTGGGGGATTTGTTTACCATGCTTTCCTAAAAAGTTCAATAAACCATACTCCTGTTGAACTGTTGTTGGAGTCGATTTCTTCGTCTGTGACGTCGCTGTATTCCGGAAAACCTACCTCGGGACTCGGCTTACAACTTGGCGTAGTCTGCAGGATTCAGTGACCGTTATGGACGGGAACGAGACGGGAGATCTTCCCCCGGTGTCAATGGCTCTGGCCCAGAGCCAAATTCAGGGTGTCCCCATAATGCCCGCCCAAGTGAGTTATGTCCCTTTAGGGCTGCTATTGCAATCCCTCCCTGAATTTGATGGAAAAAACATGATGCTGCAGGACTGGACAGAAAGGGTGCATAGCGCAGTTGAAATATGCAACTTAGCTCCGGAATTGGGGGAGGAGATAGCGTTGGGGGCCTTGGAGGGGGACGTTAGACGGACAGTGATGGTACGGCCTGAATCCGAAAAAGACACACTGGAGAAAATATTCTCACTGCTGGAAGGAGCTCTTGAGGGGTGTACCAAAGTGGTGCACCTGCGAAGCTCCTTCTTCAACCGGCCACAAAGAGACGGCGAGACCCTTATGCAGTGCTCATGTGGGCTTTCCGGGAAATGGATAAGTTACTAAGAAAACAGTTCAATGCGGGACTGTACAATAAGTCCTTATTGGACAAATTGGAAGAGATGATCCGAATGACGGATGACCTGACGTTTTATAATGCTTACTTAGCCGCCGCAGAGAGGGAAGAAGAGCTCATGCCCATAATGGTAAAGGCCATAAGTAACGCATAAGAAAGCAGCAGACTGGGGCACTCAGTCTTTAATGGATGTGGTCCAGGCGTTGCGGACGGAGTTGAGAGAACTTCGTCTGGAAGTGTCCCAGATGAAGGCGGAATGGCTACAAGTTCTGTCAATGACCTTCACCTCCCGCAGCACCCCTTCCAGAACAAATCGACAGCGGGGTCCCACCATAAGGGGTCCATCAGGTGTGCAGAGATCTAGGGTTCCCCACTGCTGGGCTTGCCAACGGTATGGCTACATCACCAGAAAGTGTCTTGAACGTGTAGAAGCAGAGCCAGGGTTAAACTACCGACCACCGCAGTAGCTGGGTGTCCTGTGGCGGTGCAGCAGAACCTAAAGCCCATGCGTGGGGAGCACGACTTCTATGCCAGCAGTTCCATTATGGAAGCCGAGCTAGAAGGCCAAAAACTACTCTGTTTAGTTGATACAGGGTCAGAGTGCATCCTGATGCCCTTATGGTTCTTTGAGAGAAACTTTGGGCACATGATGGAGCCAGAAGATGGCAATGTTATTAGGCTGACGGCAGCCAATAATAGTGAGATGGACGTGCGAGGGATAGTCTGGATGCAGGTCCGATTGTTTGGATAAGACATTGGTAAGAAGGGAGTTGTGCTGGTGGATCACCCACCCCAGAGGGGAATGGATGTGACACTAGGCATGAATGTGCTCAGAGAAATGCATCACCATCTCTATGCTAAAGAGGGGCCAAAGTATTGGCAGCGGGCCACTACATACCGGCCAACTCAGAAGGTCCTACAACAGATGGTGAGGAGCTGCAGTCTGCGGAAGAGCCCCACCTCTGGCCGACCCATTGGACATGTCAAGGTGAAGTCGAAAGCCCTGCTCAAGATCCCGCCACGACTCGAACAAATATTGATGTTGCCGGTGGGGACCGGACGGAAGTTGAATGGGCTGGAAGTCTTGATTGAACCAGTCTCACAGGAAGAGTCACAGGACCGCCCACTGGTAGCTCGGGCCCTTGCCACTGTGAAAAATGAGTACCTGTGAGATGCCTTAATGTCATGGACAGCGAGCTGACTGTTCCAGCGAATATCCTGTTAGCTGAAGTCTACGTTCCTGGAGAAGACATCTCCCGGCTAGGGGACGTCACGTTATTGCCCAACAAGAGGTCGGCCTGGACCTATGCAGTAGGTGTCCGGCAGAGTGAGCCTACAAAAGCGGATTAGAATGGCTGAGTGATCATGGCTCAGATGGGGAGTGACCACGGGGCCCTGACTCCGAGGCAACATCAGCTGTTAGACAATACCATTTGGGAATTCCAGGAGGCATTCTCGAGACATGTTGAAGACTTTTGGTGTGCTTCTACCATTGAGCACGAAATCCCTACGGGCAATGCTATGCCCATCAGAGAACGATACCAGCAAATTCCACCAAAGATATACCAGGAAGTGATCGATATGTTGGCAGTATGCTGAAGAAACGGGTGGTCCAAGAGAGTCAAAGTCCCTGGGCTGCTCCTGTGGTCTTGGTGCGGAAAAAAGATGGGAGTCTCAGGTTCTGTGTAGATTACCAAAAACTGAATGCCCAGACTGTTTGTGATGCATATCCCCTCCCAGGGATTGAAGAATCGCTGCCCGCTCTAAGTCATGCAAAGTTCTACTCGACTTGGCCAGCGGATACTGGAAGGTGCCAGTGGCTAAGAAGGATAGGGCAAAGACAGCCTTTATTCTACCTATGGGGCTCAATGAGTTCAATTGAATGCCGTTTGGTCTGTCTAATGCACCAGGGACATTCCAGCAGCTGATGGAGCACTGTCTGGGGGATCTTAACTTTGAGGCAATGGAATAGGTAGTTTGCAAACATGTATACTCTCGCCACTGTCCACTGACTTGGGATATCCTAAGTTCCCTCAGACTTCAACATAGACGAGCAATCAGTGGATATAAATTTGTAACAACTTCTTCATTTATTAAATATCAAAAGAACCAACTTTAAAACTGTAACAGTGGGTTACTTGCGTTTCAGCAGTAAATTGTAAGTGGCCGATAGTCCTGATATGTCCATAAGTATAATCTGTTTCCGTGCCTCCTCGATATATCGTCCCCGGCGTCTCCGGCAGGAGCAACCACTTAACTTTGAGTCAGTGTTGATCTACTTTGACGATGGAGTAGTGTTCGGGAACTCTTTGAAGACCATCTTCAAAAACTGCGGCAGGTCCTGGACACTACGGCCCCGGGGCTCAAGACAAGCAAAGGGGAAAGTTCAACCTTCCAACAGGGATAGAGTACTTAGGGCATGTGGCATGGTCACCGGAAGGGGTACAGCGGGCCCCCCCCAAAAGGGGGAGGCGTTTAAAAGTGGCCTCAGCTGTGACATGGGGGACAAGATTCTGGGACTGACCGGGTTTTTACCGAAGGTTTATCCCCCGTTTTTCTCATTGAGAGGTCCCTTAAATGAGCAGTAGAGGTACGGTGGGGGCCCCAAAAAGTCCCCATTGAGGGGGGCCACAGCAGCAAAAGGTTTTTTAAAGGGGGGAAAGAGGTTTTACCAGTTCTCCTTCGGCCCTATGTGTGTTTAAATATTCCCCCTTTTCTTTTGATACGATGGGAGTCTACATGGTTGGGGGGGCTGTCCCAGGTCCAGGAGGGCGAGAGAGAGTATTGCCATCCCAGTCGGTTTTTGGAGAGTCGGACGAAAATCCTGACAATTATAGCTCCTTTAAATTGGAACTAATGGGCCCTTTGGGGTGGGCCTACTGAAAGGTTTTTGAGTACCTACAGGGGCAGAGGTGACAGTTTTGAAGACAACAATCCCTTGGCAATTACAGAACCTAAAAAAAAAAAAAAAAAAAAAAAACTTTGGGGGCCCTGAGCAAAGGGTGGATGGTCGCCAATCAAAATATTATTCCCCATCAAAATTCCGGGCAGGGGGGAAAAAGGTAATGCCCTGCCCCCCTCCCAGGTTTTTCCCGTCAACTCCATCTTGTAAAGTTGTGGAGAGTTAAGGGACACTAAAAAAGCCCGACCTTGGCCCTTCCCGGTTCCAGGGCATGGGAACCAAGTGGGGAGGCGTCTGAGATTCAAGGTGTTGAGAAAGACGGGGGCTGATTGGAAAAGGGCCAAGAGGGGGCCCAGATCTACAGAAAATGAAGGGGGGGGGTTTTTTTTTCGGGGCTGGCCCCCAGCCAGACGAAAAGACCCCTAATCAGGAGGGGGAAAAGCTGTTTTAGGGGTGGAAATGAGTGTTCCCAGGCCCTGTGCCGGACCATCTACTTACAATCGAGCTGCAGCACCGACAAAAGATTGTCACCCCTGTCATTTAGACCAGAGGCCACTCGGGAACCCATAAGGGGGCGCCCATTTTGGGAGCAACAAAACGTAAAGGGGGGTTCAAGACTGGTGTACTGTCCTATTTTAAGCATGCTGTTGAATCATTCTCATTTGTTGGACCTGTGGTTAAGTAAGAGCACTGAACAGCGGGCTCCCGTCCAGCCATCCCCACCTCGTGCCCCTAAGCCCCGATGTGGGCTATGAACAGATTTGGGACTCTGCCCTGGGATTCGTACTGCCTTTTATATGACGGGCTTACATAAAAAATGCAGGGGTGTACCCACCAGGGGTAGACGGGATAGTTGCACTGAGGGAGTCTGCAAAAACTTTATACAGGAGTTTAGATGCCTACAAGAGATACATTTCCTGATCAGGGGGCATGTGTCCAATTTGCTATAATGAGTGAACTGTACCAGCTGTATGGGATTGAGCGTTACTGCTAGAGATGGGCGAATTTCTCAAAAATTCGATTCGGTCACTTCGCCGAATTTTCCGTCAAAATTCGTTTCATCCGAATTACTTCGGCAACGAATCGCGTAAAAAGCAGCTATTTCCAGGCTGCAACAAGCCTGCAGGGTGCTGAGAAACGTTGCCAAGCATAACCTTGCAGAGGGAGCTTGCTTTGGTACTTCAATATAATGTTGTGTTGTAGTATGACAACGCAGATGACTGACGCCGCCTCTTAGAATCGCTTCACTATAAAATTCCCTGGGCACTTTAAGAGGACAAAACCTGAACACAAAAAACTCAAGCGGGAATGTAGCACTCAATAAAGTCACATGCCAGCGAAAGCTGAAAAAAACAAGACCTGAGAGCTCAGGTGGCAACACATATTGACAGAGTGTGAGGTGACTGCGGCAGCCACAGCACATAGGTCAGGCAGTGGCACAATGACATTCTGAGGTGGTGACAGCAGAACAGAGGAAGCACAGAATGGCGACAATGACTGCGAGCGGAGGTCACTGCGGCAGCAGCATAGGTCAGGCAGTGGCACAATGACATTCTGGGGTGGCAAAACAGGAGGAAGCCACGAATGGCACAATGACAGAGAGTGAGGTCTACGGCGGCACAGCAAGATGGTCAGTGCGCAGATGGCACAAGTGCCACAGTGTGGAGGACAACGGCGTCAGCAGCACAGCAGCAGCATGAGGTCAGAAAGTGGCACAATGACACAGTGTGGAGAGGACACGGCAGCAGCCACAAGCAGCAGCATGAGGTCAGAACTGGCACAATGAGACACAGTGTGGAGGACACAGGCAGCAGCCACAGCACAGCATGAGGTCAGAGCAGAACAGTGGCACAAATTGACATTCTGGAGGTGGCAAAACAGTAATTAGTCCACAGAGTGGCACAACACCACAGTGTAGAGGTCACAACAGCAGCAGTATGAGGTCAGGCCAGTGGCCACAATGACTTTCTGATGTGGCAAAACACGAGGAAAGCCACAGAATGGCACAATTATGAGGAGGCGGAAACAGGGGTCACGTGCGGCAGCAGCAAGAGGGTCAGGCAGGCCCAAACAATGACATTCTGAGGGTGGCAAAAAACGATGAAACGCGAGGCAGACCATAGAATGGCACAATGACTGAGAGTGGAGGATCACAGGCCGGCACGCAGACATGAAGGTAGGCAGGGCACAATGACACAGTGTGGAGACACGGAGACAACAGCCACAGCGCCAGCTATGAGGTACAGAAACGTGAGGCACAATTGAACATTGTGGAGGACACCGGCCAAGAGCAGCCACAGCAATGCAGCAATGAGCGTCAGAAACTGGCACAATGCCACACAGTTGTAGGAGACACGGCAGCAGCCACAGCAGCCGCATGACAGGTCCGACAAGTTGCACAAAATGACATTCTTGGACGGTGGCAAAACAGTATTAGGCCCACAGAGTGGCACAATCACACAGTGTAGAGGTCACAACAGCAGCAGCATGAGGTCAGGCAGTGGCACAATGACATTCTTGAGGTGGCAAAACAGGAGGAAGCCACAGAATGGCGACAATGATGAGAAGCTGGAGGTCACCGGCGGCAGAAAGCCATGAAAGGTTTAGGCAGTGGCACAATGCACATTCCCTGGAGGTGGCAAAACAGGCCTATCCACAGAGTGGCACATTGACTGAGAGTGGAGGTCACAACAGTCAGCAGTATGAGGTCGGGCAGTGGCCACAATGACATTCGTGGAGTGGCAAAACAGGAGAAGCGCCACAGAATGGCCACAATCGACTAAGAGCGGCGTGAGGTCAGGCGCAGACAGCATGAGGCTCAGGCATTGGCACAAATGACACAGTGTGGAGGACACGGCAGCAGCCACAGCAGCAGCATGAGGTCAGAAAAGTGCAACAATGACACTTCTGGAGAGAGCGATTGGCAATAACCAGATATTAGGCCACCCAGATAGAGGCACCACTCACACTTTGTAGAGTCATCACAGCATGCACGAAAAACGAAGAGTCAGGCAGAGGAGCACAATGACAATTTCTGGAGGTGCACAAACAGTATATAGGCCTACAGTTGACTCGGCACAATGACACTGTGTTGGAGAGGCATAGCAAAGCGAGTCATACAAGCAGCGCATGAGGTCAGAGCGCGAGAGTTCTGCACAATAGACAATCTGGAGTGGCAAAACAGGAGGAAGACCACAGAATGGCACAATGACTGAAGAGCGAAGGCGTCACGAGCGCAGCAGCATGAGGTCAGCAGTGGCGCACAATGACACAGTCTGAGTGGAGGACATGGTCAGCAGCACACAGACAGCAGCATGTAAAACATAGTCAGACAACACAGTGCACAATGACAAATTCTTGGAGGTCGGCAAAAAAGGAGTAGGCCGGAAGTGGCCACAATCTTGCAGATTTGAGGGTCGGCAGGCATGTCAGCAACAGCATGAGGTCGAAGACGGTTGGCACACATGACACAGTGTGGCTGATCACGGCAACAGCAACAGCAGCAGCAGCATGAGGAGTCCAAGATGGCACAATGACAGAGTGTTGAGGTGGGTGGCAATACCAAGTCCTTGGTATAGTTGGTGGTAGGCAGATGGAGAAACTGCAGCAGAATGTGTGGCATCAGGCGGGAGGCGGCATCAGAATAGTGGCTGATAGGCAGGTAGTTGGTGAACCCAGACTGACCGCCTAAGGCATTGGTGTGTGGAAATAGCCTGGCCGCTCCACAGCCTGATTCATCTTGACAAAGGTCAGAACGCTCATCCACATTTATCCCGTGGACAAGCGGGTTCCTCCTTGGAGTAACGATGGCCCCCGCCCGCACTGAACACCCGCTCTGCAATGCCACACTACTGGCCGGGCAGACAAGCTTCTCCACTGCAAACCATCGCCAAGTTTTGCGGCCACAACATCCAGTTTGCGCTTGCCCCTTAGTCACGGATCTCAAACTGAGGTGGCAGAGTGCGTCCAAGTAGGCCACAACTGTTGGGAGTTCAGGGACAGCTCCAGGTCCTGCTCGCTGCTCGCTGCTGCTGGCGACTGCCCCCCTCACTAGGCGGGTGAAGGAAGCTGCTCATCAGAGACTCAGACTTATGTACTACCTGATGGCGAGCTGGTACTGCACCTACCACCCCACCTGTTCCCCCAGCGCCGCGGCAGTATTACGTGAGTCGCTGAGGAACCCCACCGGTCAGGACCTGTCAGAGGAGGGACGATGCCCAGCACATAGGAGCAGCGGCCTACTGATTACGAGGATTTTCCTAGAAAGTATTTATGAGTTTGTTCCCCCTCTCAATAGCTGGGAAAAGGCTCCATTTTGGACCGGAGCGAGGGTCCCAATAGGGTGGAGAGCCGAGAAGTCATCCCTCTGCCGGATGCTGATATTCGGCTGTCACTAGCCAGGCAAATAAGGCATGCTGTGGGCCATCTACCACAAGTGACTCCGAGGGGCTCCCTGCCATCCATTTCCACTGTATACTGCTACGGGTGCTTGGGGGTCATCTGCCTCGTCTTTCCTCATACTCCTCCACCTCCTCCAGCTGCTCCTGCTCCTCCTCTCTTGTCACCTGGTAGGAAAATCCGACTCATTTCTCCAGACAATTGCTTCATGCTCCAATGTCGCTCCTCCTCCTCCTCCTCACATTCAGTCCCCACCCGGACTCTTGTGCCACAAGATGTAGTTACCCACGCTCTCAACGTCCGACAGATCTTTTACAGCATCTGTTCCAGGACATGAAGCAGTGGACTGACGTTATTCCATCACCCGTAGTCCTGGCGACTGACAAATAACGTCGCCCTCCTCGAATGGCCCACCCAACAAACGCAGGTGTCACCGCATGAGCATCCAACCTGCCTGACATTCAAAGTTACACAGGGGATACTTCTGTCCTGCCTGAGATCATCAAAAAATCGTTAATTGGCCTTTCTCTGGTTTTTCCAGACAGTCGGGTCAACATGTGCAGCGCTGGAATTCCAGCGAGTGGAAACAATTATCGCATATCACAGAGGTGTTGGGGTGATGCGTTCGTGCCGCTGAACACTCGAGGAGGGTTTCCTGGCGTTTGTACGAATAGGATAAAGTGCTGCTCAGTTTTCCTGCCATTTTCAGATCTGCTGGAAGACATCGTGGAAGACTTCAGGAAACCTTTCACAACCAGATTAACATGTGCGCCATGCAGGGCGCATGGACCATCCTCCTACGTGCAGCGCGGACACCATGTCCTCCCATTGTCCGTACCATGGTTCCGTTTTTGCAGTTGGCGGCGAGAAGCCACACTACGATTTCTTGCTGCATGAACGCGGAGCTGTTCCTTCCCTGTGGATGACACACTATCTGATCTATCGCCGAGGGCAAGCCAGCTGTAGAACTGCGGTACACCGCTGTGCCCCTACACATGTGGTATGATGGAGCAGTACTTGTGAGGAGGCTGAGAATTGGTTGGTGATGGTGGGAGGAGGAGAGCGAGGCTGGACATTGCGCAGGTGCAGCAATGTTGTTTGGTGTGCCTGGGCAGGAAGCACATCACCCAGTGGGCCGAAAGGACATGTACTGGCCCTGAACCGACGATAGTTACAGAGACAGAGCTTCCCAGACGTCCAGCTCTGCCGTGCACCTTGGAACAAACCGATAAGCTCAAGACTGGCCCACCTTACTGTTCTAACATATTTATGAAGAGTCTGGCTGAGGTACTCTCGCTTTTGAAAAGAAATTATGGCTTGGAACTCCAACTCTCCATCTCGGCTCGGCAACAAGCCATTAGTTCTCTGAATGGCAGAAGTCCACCATAAGCGGAAAGGGAGGACTGCAATAACCAACAACTGGACAAGGAGCACGGTCACTCGGCAGCAGCTTAGGATGGTTGGACGCATACTGTTGTCTCCTTTGGCAATCGCCTCGCTGAAACGACTGCGTGGCGCCATAGAGTAGCGAGGAAGCAGGAGCATCTGGACCCCGGGAAGATGATGTCAAAATGAGAAACAGCTCACTTCTGCAGAGGTGGTGGATGCCTTGACTGGCTGCAATGGCATGCATGCCACTGGCGAGCTGCTGCTGGCGGCTGTGCTTCGTGGCGGCAGGATGGACCACCCACAGCCTCTGAGCCACGTTTCTCCCAGGCCACCGATGGTGACGCTGCATGTGTTGAGGCAGGAGCCCGTGGAGTGCGCCGAACGTTAGCATACCACTGGCCAACGCTTCACTTTCTGCCTCCAACAGATTCTTACATATACCCAATTCGGCTCCTCCGGTCTCTTAGCAAAGAACTGCCACACCACCGAGTCATCGGATTTACCGCCAATTGGCTCCGGCACTGAGTGACTACTGCAGGTGCCCGAGCTAGCCGCTATTTCGCTGAGACCCCTGTGCCGCTACTCCTTCTTGACCGTGCGAAGCGGGTCTATATTTTACCCCGTGGCCGCTGGCTGCCCCGACCTAACACACTGCATGCTATTCACTGCTGACTTCACGCCACAATGAGCGACCCACTATTGCAAGGCTGCTGCTGCTATCCCTGATGCGCAACTAACGCCTCTCTTCTGACATGAGCATGAACCCTATGCCTCACCCGGCTCCCAATTGCAGGTCGGTCTACATCACATCTATTTGATTATTTCACATCGTCACTGCTGTCCTCATCACCGTCTTGGTCACAGGCCAGACGGCTAGACCTCGTCACAACATGACCTCCCATGGCCACTCTCCACATCTAACCGTTGCCGCCTACTGCAAAGAGAAGCAGGGTTTTTTGAGGCCCCATTTCTATCGCTGCCAAGGTAGCTGCAGACTGCCCTCCTCAAATTTTTCATCCTCGCGCTATAACAGTGGCGCTGAGCCCAGACCACATATAGATCTCTGGCTGAGGGAACCGGATGGACAGAGGCGGGCTGAAGACAGGTGAAGGGCCGCCTGACCCGCGTCCCGGGCCATGCCAACTAAGGGTTGTGTCTGAGGTTCCCACCGACAACTTGGCTGGGTTGTCCCAGATTTGTCATCTGGGAGAAGAGGAAACCTATTCAACCAATCAAGAATCCCTTGGGTTCTGAACAACACACGCCTCTAGATACAGCGGCAGTTGTGGCCTCAACCGAGTGACCCGCTCGACCTGGGCCTGTCCAGGAATGTTTGGTGCCACTAGCCACTCGCAGGTGCAGTAGCCCTGCCACCATCTTCACTGTCTGACAAATCATGTTTTGTATCTAAAACGTTAGCAAGACACTGTTGATGATGAAATCTAGTATATGAATACAATATACACCTGTTTTTTGACGTCAAACGTGAACCCAGTAACAAGGCTTGGGTAACCTTGGATATTTAATTAACGCTCTACAAATGGCCAGGAAAAAATTTAACTTGTATGTGTCCGTTTAATAACAAATGTGTGTTTTTATTGAATAGTAAAAAAGCACAAACAGAGCTTAATTAACCCTTCGAGAACATGACTAGGGCTTAAGAAAAAATATATATATTTTGCGTTGAAAAGAGAGACGGCGTTTTATTTATAGAGTCAGTGCACACCAGCAAAAACTACGCTTAATTAAACCCCTGGATTGTACATTCTGAGCGCAAAAGAAGTTGAGCGCTCAAAATTAGTAGCTTTGTAGCGTTGTTACAATTGGTGGAGTTTTCTTACACGCCACACGACAACAAGAGATACAGTTTGTAATTAACCTTTGCTTGTGAATTAGGCACAGGAAAAATGTAATATTTCTTTGGCGTTGAAAAAAGACGGTTTCTTGGGGTCCACCACAACAAGCAAAACAAAACGCTTAATAACCCCTGGATGTAAATTGCGCCAAAGAATTTTTGAAAGGCCCACCGCAACAAACTATACTTTGTAGCGTGTACAGATTGCGTGTTTTCTAACACGCCACACAACAAGAGATACAGTTGTAATATAAACCTTTGCTTGATCGCGAGAATTTGCTACAGGAAAAATGTATAATTTTGGGCGTTGAAAAAGAACGTTTAATTTGCGATTCAGCACAGCCAGCAAAAAGACGCTTAATTAACCCCTGGATTAAATTGCGCCAAAGAATGAGCCCACAAACTAGTAAGCTTTGTAGCGTGTTACAATTTGCGTGTTAGCCTCCCACAAAAACAAGTGATTTACAGTTGTAATTAACCTTTGCTTGTAGAATATGCTACAGGGCAAAAATGTATATTATTTTGGCATTGAAAAACGACCGGATTTCTTGGGGTCAAGCATCACCACAAAACAACGCTTAAATTTACCCTGATGTAAATAGCGCACATAGAATTGAGCAGCCAAAAATGAAAGTGGCTATTTGTATTGTTAAAAACGCTGTTTCTTTAAATGAATACAACAGAACTGTCTTTAGCTCCCACTTTGGATATGAATGTATATTTACTGCAGTGGACACACAGCTGGATGTTTCTTCCGATCCATATAACCCCAAAAAATTTGAAATAGCAACATTACAGGAGAACAGTCACTGAGACAAGCTTGAGACACCCCACAGAAATCCGCTATATAAAAATCAATTCCTCAGTAAGCAGGCTATCAGCGCGGCAGCACCTTCCCAGATCAGACACAGTCTGCGAGATGCGGTATGAGCTCCCAGCGTCCGCGCCGGACTTCTATATAGTGCGTGACTCACAGAATCCCGCCGGTTCTCTGATTGGCTTCACCTCTGCACATGTCATGCAGGCTATGCCCTTTCTCTACCTCCCAGAGTGCTAGACGTGCCCCATGTAGCGCCATGCTGATCCTGCAGCCATTTATCAATCAATACAGAGCACAACTTCGTAATCACTCAACCTGAAACAGTAACCCCAAGTGAGAGTTTCGGGGGGGGGCAGAACTTCGCTCCGAACTGCGAAGTTTTCATGAAATTCTAAACGAATTCCACTATCAAACGTTTACAGAAATCTAATTCGCTACCATCTCTAATACATGCAAAAGTAAATGTTCATAGCTGCAGATGAAGAAACTATGACCTCTGATTGTGATATATATATATACTCGCTGAGCCCAGCAAGTTGGGACAAATAGCCCATTAAGATTGCAGGTGATACAGACATCACCAGTACTGATTGATTCTTGGAGCTGCCTGCAATGTTATGGACTTAGCTTCTGGAACAGACTAAAACGCAGAGAAAATCACACTAAATTAGGCAAACACCAATAAACGATTTTACACGTATGGCTCTAGTAACCTCCATGTACAACTAAAGGCAAGTTCTACACTTCTGTACAAATATAGGTAGATCTCCTTGGGGACTAAATTTTCTTGTTGTGAGGGCACGGATCCCCCCTCTAGGCCGACAACCGTAGGGAACTGGGCAACTAAAGATTGGGATTTGATGCAACAGTGCAAATGTGAACTTTTTTCTCCTTCTATTTTCACTGAAAAAGGAATTTTAAAAGGCCTTGTTTCTCTGGGGTTGAAAGCAAAGATTTTCATTACAGCTTCAATTACCCCATTTAAAACCATTCACAACCCAAATGAGGTTCCTTATAGCCTGAGACACCTGTGAAACAAGCTTCAAACACGGAACTTGGTATCATTGAACTAGGAAGGACCCACCCCCCGGTATCTCCTTTAGTTTTTTCCAAAGGAACTGATATTTCGGATTGTGGGGACATAGCGTGCTAACCAAGCGTACTCAACAAAAAAACCGAACCCAAAATTGAAATGTTCTGCATGAATAATGGGCAAGTGTCTTCAGAAAATTGGATTTGAAATGGGTTATCATCAATTGAATTGACCCCCATCTAGAACATTTCAACATTTTCAACCACAAAGTCTTTTTTTGGTACAAAACTGATGTTGGGGATCCCACACCTGAGGCCTATCAGCATGTATTCAGCAATGTTACGGGGTGTGAAGGCACACTAAAATTTCTGATGATATAATTGTGTGGGGGAGAAGAGGGTGGCCAGGCCAGGGATTTAGCAGTTTTCTTCTCCTGGAGCTCGTTGGATGCTCCCTTAACCCGCTCAACTAAGCCTTTGAACCTGCAGGCAAGCACATCACGGCACTACGTTTCCACCACTTGAGGGTCGTTTAACCCCTCTGACCCCTGTGTGAAATTTTTAGAACGTACTTTCCCTGTGGAAAGAGGGGCCCCCATTCCACTAACAGCACCATTGTGACATTCCATGTCCCCGATTGGCACACATCCTTCATCCAGGTTCCTTCGGGGAAATACTCCCCCCATGCTGACGCACAGTGATCGACGGGAAAATTCCATCTGCCAATCATCTCTCACCCCTTGGAAAAGGAATTACAGACCCCGCCCCAGGAACAAGGGACTTTAGCACAGCAGGGGTTTTTCTCCACAAGGGAGCAAGGGGAGAAGGTTAGTGGAAATCCACGAGCTAAATTTTTTAACCGTTTATACCCCCCACGGAAATCCTGCCCCCACTATTATTGTCACACCTATGAAGCTAAAATTTTGCCCAGGCTTTATAAAAAGGCCCCTTTATCTTCTATCCCCCCAAAGACAGCAGGAAACCCTTTTTTACAGCCCCCCTCAAGAAAGAAGGCCCCACTGCATTAATTCCCTGTTAAAATACCCTAAAAATTATGACAGCTCATGGCAGAACTCTTGTGTTAAGCTTTATCATGACCCAAATCCGGGACAAACGATTTCATTTTGTATGGCTTTATACTCTTTCCCAAAGGTTCTGGTTTATAAGCAAATCCCCGGGGTGAAATTTAGTGTTGAGCGATTAGTTGGCTATGAATGATCGATGTCGGACCATCGATAAGGTTTTTGATGTCGACATTCCGAGACCCCTTAAAGCTAGTTGCCACTTTTTAAAATGGAAAAGGGAGATAAAAAGGGGGGCACCCTAGGCGTCGGCAAAAATTTGATTGACAGCCCCCTCTTTTTGTGGCCCGCCCCCCCAAAAAACACCCCTCCCCCTAATAATAATGGCGGAAGAAAACCCGGTAATGCCCTTTATAGCCCGGTATACCCCCCCAAAAGGGAGTGCCCCTTAAGGCGGGAGATCCCCCCTTTTGCAAGGTAATGCCCCCCCTGTGCTGGTAATGCCCCCCCTTTTTTACCAGGTAGGTTGCCCCCTTTGTACCCAGGTATGCCCCCTTTAATATCAGGTAGTTGCCCCCCTTTAGTAGTCAAGGTGGGGTATGCCCCCCTTTAATGCCACCGGGTAGTTGCCCCCCCCCATTGTACCACCGGGTAGTTCCCCCATTGTACCAGCCGGGTTTAAGTTCCCCCCCTTTGTAGCCAGCCGGGTAGCCCCCCCCCCCCCCCCATTGTACCAGCGGGACCCCCCATTATTTTAAAAAAAATAAAATAAAAAAATTCCACTTCCCCGACCAGGTCCGGGCAGCTCCGGCCGGGCCCCCGGCCCGTTCTCCTCAGCAACGCAGGGGGAATAGGGGCAAAAGCCGCGCCCCATTTCCCCTTTAGCCGCAAACCCCCTGTAGGGCCACTCGGGGCAGCGGCGGGCTGTACATAAAAGGGGGAGGAGGGGAACGTTTCCCTCCCCTCCTCCTCCCCGCACAGTGGACCGGGGGGGGTAAAGGGGGACCCGGCCCCGTTTTCACCCCCCTGGGAAGGCCCCGGCGGCCCGGATAGCGCACCAGGCTACCCCGGGCCCGCCGCGGCCTTTTAAAAGGCCCCCCCCCGCCGCCTGCTGCGGCGAGAGAAATGCCAACCCCCCCCGGGAGGGGGGGGGGAACCCCAAATACGGGCCCCCCCCGGGCCAAAAACGGGAAGTTGGCATGAAATGTTTTAAAAAAACAACAGTTCAAAAAATCAAAAGGCCAAAAACAGTCAAATGGATACCTGCTCATCTTAGGCACAACACTGGGGTTTTTAAAAAGGGGCCAAACAGAAAAAAATCACCACCATTCACTATCCCTGCCCTTGTACCAAAAGCATGACCCAAAACCCGGGCATCCCCAAAATTTAAAAAGTGCCAAAAGGGGCAGTATGAAAATGAACCATATTTTAGTTTCACTGGCCATTGTTTATCCCCCTTCCTGGAACGCACATACCCCAAACCCTTTGCATGACCCCCAAACCTTTAAAAGGGTGCCGGAAAAAGGAGCTTTAAAACCCCCCCCAAAATTTTAGTTTCACGGGACATTGATTTATACCTGTCCTGGGCCACAGCATGCCCCCCAAACCTCCAGGACCCCCAGATTTAAAAAGTGCCAAAAAAGGGAAATTTTTTAAAACCCACCTTTTAAAGTTTGCACTGGACATTAAACTTCCCTGTCCTAGGCCCAAAGCATAGCCCCAAACCTGCATAAACCCCCACATTTAAAAAAGGGGCCAAAAAAAGGAGTCTTTCAACCCACCTTTTTAGTTAAAACTGGACATTGACTATCCCTTTCCCCGGGGCCACAGCATACCCCCAAACCCTGCATAACCCCCAGATTTAAAAAGTCCCGGGAAAAAGGAGTTTTTTAAACCACCTTTTTAAAGGTTGGTTTCCCCCCTGCCCCAAAGGTTTGGGAAAATTTTTTAATAAACATGGCTTTGGGGGCCAAACAGCTTTCCCCCCAAAACCCTGCAAAAACCCCCAGTTTTAAAAAAGGGGCCGGGGAAAAAGGGAAGTTTTTCCCAACCCAAACCCCTTTTTTTATTTTTCACGGGACATTGACAAACCTTCCGGGGGCCACAGCATGACCCCAAAAACCTCCCAAAAACCCCCAAAAATTTAAAAAAGTCCGGGAAAAAGGAGCCCTTTAAACCCCATTTTTAAGGTTTTAAACTGGGAAAAATTGAAACCTATCCCCCTTTTTAAAAAGGCCCAAAAAGACAAAAAGCCCCAAATTTCCCCAAGGAAATAAACCCCCAGTTTTAAAAAGTGCCGGAAAAAGGAGTCTTTCAACCACCATTTTATTTCACTGGACAGTTTTGGGGGGTGGAAAAAACCCTTTAAAATTTAACCTTGTTCCTGGGGCCCCCCACATGACCCAAAATCCCCCGGGGGGTTTTAACCAATTTTTTGGTTCCCCTTTTTGGGAAGAAGGGCCCGGGGGCTTGGCCTCCGGCATCTATTAACACGCGGGTTAAAAAAGCCCTGATGAGGGGCGGGCAACGAAAACTGTCGTGCTGAAGCAGAGGTGGGGAAGGGGCGGAATTTGTGAAATTTCCCCCCCCTTCCTCGGTACAATCAAAAACCGGGGTAGCGTTTTGGCCCCTCCGAAATAGTGGGGACCAATTGAGCTTCACTTGGAAAACTGGGTTACGCTCCCTTTTTAAAACCCCGGGGCCCTTTTATCTTGGCTTTTTCTTTTTCCCCATTTTATTTTCAACGTGCGGGAGGAAAGGTCTCTGTACTTTGTTCCCCTGTTTTTTGGCCCCCATACCCCCATCCCCCCCCTGAAAAAAACCACATTTTGTCAAGTTTTCCTGTACCTCCCTTGTTAAAATTCAAAAGGAATTTTTTTAAAAAGTTTATTTTGTAAAATGCAATTTTTTTAAAGTACTTTAATTCTAGAAAACACATTTTTAAAATCGGGAATAATCCCACCATGTCTTTGTTTCTCTTTTTTAAATTTGGGTTTTAAAAAAGGGGTTTTTCTCAAAAAAAGGGATTGTTTACATTTAAAGATTTGAAAAAACCCAAGTTTTTTTTGAAATATTTTTCCCCCTTTAACAGGGTCCTACCAATTCCTGTTTCTCGCCCCAGCCCCAAAAATCACCCTTGACCACTCTTGACCATTGGAAGAAAAAAATGTCGGGTTTAAAAACTACTTTTTTAGAATAGGACCTGTATTTAAAAAGCGGGCATGTCCCCAAAAAAAGCCCCCAAAAAATTCAAAGCATGACCCTTGACCCACTTTGGACAATTGGAAGAACAAATGTTTTGTTAGAAAACAAACATTTTTTAAAAGGACCTGAGTATCCCCTTGCATTCACAGCAATAGGGCCCCCAAAAATTCAAAACATACCCTAGCCATTTTTGGAAAATTTGTGAAGAACAAATTTCTTTTAGAAAAAAACTTTTTTAAATGGGGAAAAAGGGACCTTTTGAAATTGCGGGATTTAAAAAGGCACTTTACCCAAAAAATTATAAAAATACTTCTAAAACCACTTTTAAAAAATTTTGAATGGAGAAAATGCCACTTAAACCCAAAAAAAACTTTTCCCTTTTCCCAAAAGGACCATGATTATTGCTGTATCTCACAGCAACAGCCCCAAAAAAAAATTTATAAATATGACTTCTCCCCCCACTTTTAAAAAAATTGTGAAGGAAAAAACCCCACTTAAAAGCCACATTTCTGTTCCAAAGGACCATATTATTGCTGTATTTTAAACCAGCAACAGGCCCCCCCAAAAAATTTAAATAAATATATTTTTCTAAAGCCACTTTTAAAAATTGGGGCAACATGCCCCCAAAAAAAACCCATTAACAATTTTGAAAAAAAAAAAAGGGGGGGGGTTTGAAGTGAGTAAATGGAAAAATTTTTGCCCCAAATTAAAAACCTTTGGGTGTCTTTTATCCCCCTCACAGAAAAAATGAAACTGGGGGGAATTTTTAAAATTTAAAAATTTTGCAGAAAGAAATGATCATTTTAACAAAAAGTTTTTAAAAGAGGCCATTTTGTTTGGAGAGGAATGTGAAGTAGCCCAACAATTTAATCGGTGACCTGGGGAAATTTTGGGGGGCCAAAAACATCATCAGAGATCCATCCTAAATTCATCTTGATGAAAGTAAAAACGATCCCACATTATCGTGGAAAGCCGGATGGTTTGTCTGTAAAGACTCCTCCGGCTGTGCTAAAGGGCCCGATAAAGCTGGCTGCTGGGCGGGGACAACACCTCTAGGGCGTGACGAGCCAGCTGGGGGCCCATTCGTCCACTTTGGATACCCAAAAGGGTTTTTTTTGGGCCCGAGCACATAAAAAAACCCTCGGTGATAAACGCAAAGTTTTTGAAACCATGATCAAGCTGGTCCGGGTTTTTTTTGTGTGGCCTGCATTCATCCCCTTTGGTGAGGGGAAAAAAAGGGTTTGCCAGAGGTCACCCTTGGCCTTTTTCCACCTTCCCTTTCGGGCGGGCCTGCTGCTCCCGCTATGGCACTTTGGCACTCTACCCCGTAAACGTCGCGGGCTTTTTTTTCCCCACCGTGCCCTTTTTAAAGGGAACTGAACAACGCAACAATGTCTCCAGTTGATAAACCCGGGAAAGGGTCTCCATTTCCTGCATTTTACTCTCTATTTGGGGGGTTTGGAAGGGAAAGTGCGATTTTTTTTTTTGAAACCGGGGACCCCGGGAAAGGGGGGCCCCACCCAGTAACGGGTTGTTCTTTTGAGGGCCCTTTTTAATGCGAGGATCATGTTGGGGGAAAGGGAAGCACCCAAAGGGGCACTAAAGTGAAGTTTGGGGGCCTTTGATTCCCCAAAGGCCTCGGGGTTGGGGGGCACAAGAAAACCCTGTCTTTCCTCATCTCCTTTCAAATTAAAACCCCAACCTTTTTTCCCAAGGCGGGGAAGTCGGTGTCAGGGAAAAACCCCTCCCCCCCCACCTCCTCCCTTCCTCCGAAAGGGCTTAAACACAGCCCTGATTTGGCCTCAGTTTGATGCCCCCTGAGAGCTGAGGGGGCCACCTTGAAACTAGCTCTGGACCCCTAAACCCACTGCCAAAAATAAAACCCGGGAAAAAAATTGAAAAACGTCGGGCCTTGGGGAAATTTAAACGGAGAGAAAGGCCCCCGTTCCCATCTGGTCCGTCTCCTTTTCCGTCCTGCGGGAAACCTAAAATTTTTCAAGTGCCCCAACGATCGTTCCAAACTAAGATCACCAAAAATGCTCGGGCGACCGGGGAAAATCGTCCCACGGGACCAATTTGGGGCTTTTTCCCCAAAAACCTGGCAAGGAGGGGTGCAGAGCTCTTTCACCTGCCTCCACTTTTTCCGGGGTTGCTCAACCCCCCCGGGGTCCGCCCCCGCTGTTTTGTCAGGCCTTTGGGGCACTTCGTACTCGTAAGGCTTTGCCTGCTGTCAAAAATCGCGGGAGAAATGTGGAGGGGGGAATTTCCCAGCGTTTTGGGCCAGTCAACAATGAGAACGGTTAAACGGGGGGGCCGAGCTGACGCCTAAACCCGGCGGGCCGGGGGGCCGAAGCGGGGTTGCGAACGGGGAAGTCGAACCAGCCCTCCCTTTCTTAAACCAGGCAGTCCCCCCGGGTGCTCTTTAAAAATTTTCGGGCCCGAAAAGGGTTTCATACATGTGCCAGGCAAGGGATTTTGCTCCCCAACCGATTTTTAAGGGGCACCACAGTTTTCGTTTTTTAAATCCGCACACCACCTTTGCCGGGGGGGGGGGGGGGGGGGGGGGCAAAAAGGGTTTTTGTAAACCCCAGCCCACGGGTTGGGTCTCTTTGGGGAGAAACTGTCCCAACAGCTCCTAAACCTTTGTTGGAGGTTCCCCCAAGGCAGTTTAAAATTTTCAAAACCCCCTGGTGTCTCGGGGCACTAAATGCCCCCAAAGGGGCCCTTGGGGGGAAAAAGGAGCCCCTGCCCCAATCCCTGCATTTTTAAAGAGGGGGGCCCCCGAGCCTGAGGCCACCGTCACCCCCAGAGACACCCAAACCCCGCTCCCCCCAGTAGCTGCACAAAGATATAGCCCCTTTGGGCCGTGCTTACAAAAGCCCAGGGTGTCGGGGGTGAGTTTGGACTTTTCCAACACAATGCAGAAAACCCGGGGTTTGAAATTTTAGATAAAAACTTGGCTTTTTCGGGAAAAAGGAAATCCCCTGCTGGGCATCGGTATTGGGGGGGCGGGGGCCATGACGGGGCAGAACCCTCTTTTCCCCCAAACCCGGAAAGGCAACATTTCCAAGGCCAAAAGCCTGCAATGCCGCATTCGGGTTTTTTGGTTTTGGGGAGGGTTTTTTGGGTTTAAAAAGTGTTTCTTTTTCTTTTCCCAAAAATGGAAGACAAAGGCTGGTGCTAACTGGCCGCTGAAACGGCGTGAAAGGTCATAAAACGGGCCGGAAGGAAAGGGGGGTAGGATGGGTCCTGGTGGTACTGGGGGTTACTCCGGGGGCAAACCGGTGGGGGCTGAAGGGGAGGCTGACCCCTTTATCATGACTTTTGAGAAAAATTGGGCAGCTGGGGAACGTTTGGGTTTGGTAAAGGGAGGGGAGGAGGCGGAGACAGAGGGTGTGACAGGGGGTTGGGAGGCCCGGGCCCGGGCCTTTTTTTGGCCAAGTGTTCCCTCTTTTTTCAACTCATGCATTCGCGGGCAGGGTGACTAGACATTTTTGGGTGGGGTTAACCATTTAAAGGGTTTTTGGGGCCTCTACTTTTTCTTTTAGGGAAAAGGGCCCGGCATATGACATCGCTGGGTGAATCAGAGGTTTGGCTCAAAAAAAGGCCCGGGCTTGAGAGGCCCTGGCCCTTTTTTGGGACGGCGAAAAAACGGGGAGCGGGGTTTGCGCTGCCCGGGTGGCTGGGGGAATCATTTTCCGGGCGGACTTCTGCGACCCCCCTCCCCCTTTTTTTGGGGGCGGGACCCGTATTGACAAAACCCCCCTTTCGCCCTTCCTCCTCTCCCCCTGATGAAGCGCCCGCAAGAAAATTTTCCCAAAAACCAGGTTTGATCCGCAATGTCTCATCATCATCATCATCAACAAGGTGACGGGTCGTCCTGACTTTTTTTTGCATCCAAACGGTGCGGGCTCCAAGCAAGGGGCACTGAAAGGCGTTTGCCGACCCCCCCGGGGATTTTTGCCGATTGACCGGCCTTCCTTCCCCTCCTCTGAGGGATAGTAACTGGGCGCCCAAAAGGGGCCCAGAACTAAAAATCCCAATCCCCCCTTTGATCTTTTAAAACATGCCTTCTGACCCCCAAAGGACCGAAATTTTGTCATAAAAGGGGTTTTCCCCAAAAATGGATTATCCAAAAGGGGGTGGTAAAAAGATTTGCCCTTTTTGGGGCCCTTTTCTGTTGGACGATGCTGGATGCCCGACATTTGTGCCGGACGGGAAGGACGGGGGAAGAAAGGGGACTGCTAGAGGGCGGGTTGGGCTTTAAAACCACTGAAGGACAGATTGGCGCGATTTTCGTTACTTAGATTCACAGGGCCCCCGACCCAGCGATGACAGGCCTGACCGGGCCCGCAAATGGAAACCCCCAAACCCGCTGGCATGGTGTTTGTGCCACACTGGAAGAGCACCTTCTCTTGTCCTCTACCCCCCATGTGCTAAACTTCCCCCCCTTTCGCCCCGCTTACCACCTCATTTCCGTCCAATTATTCAAAATATAAAAAAATTGAGAAGGTAAGGAATAGTTTTTGGAAATTCCCCTTAATTTAAAAACGGCAAAAAACAGCTATTTCAAATCCCTCTAATTTAAAACAAAATTGCTGGGAAAATTCGAATTTTAAAACTACCTGCCCAAGGAGTTTGGCCTTTAACAACAAAATTCTTTTGGAAAATTGGGGCGAAAAAGGGGGGGAAAAAAAAAAAAACGTATCTGTTATGTTTTTGTATTTAAAACACGGGTTTTTTTTGCACCTTTCAATTCACCTGTGGGGACTATAAATTGGGGTTTTAAGATTTACGAGGGGGGGTGGGGTCAATGAACAAAGCTGGGTTTCGCCCAAAAATAAAAAAACGTATCGTTTTTGTTTTCGTATAAAACACGTATTTTTATTTTTTCAACCCTTTTAATTTTACCCCGGGTTTACTATTTGAATTGGGTTTTTTTTAAGAATTTTCGTGGAAAGCTGGGGTCCCTGAACAAAGGGGGGGGCGCAAAAGTCAAAAAACACGTACTGTTTAAAATTTTTGTATAATAATTAAAGGGTATTTTTTGCACCTTTTTTTAAATTTACCTGTGGCAAAATAGATTTGTTGTTTTAAATTTACGTTGGGTGCTGCGTCAATGAACAAAGCTGGGTGCGCAAAATTTAAAAAAACGAAACTGTTAAAGTTTTCGTATGATACAAAAGGGATTTTTGGCAACAAACAACCTTTTGCTGACTACAAAAAATTTTCTGGATTGTAAAAAAAACTGCAAGGGGGAATTCCAACAAAGGTGAAAAAGGGTAAAATTGAAAAAGAACACCCATCTGAAATGTAACTGGGTAATAAAATGGGGTTTTGCACCTAAAAAAAGAGACCTGCAGTTACTAGAAAAAGAAAGTTATCCAAAATTTAAATTCAGGCTGCCCAATATGCAGGGGAAAAAATTTTTAATAGCAAAATGTTATTAAAAAAAGATATTGGGAGCCATTGTCCACACTAAGTCTTGGTGGAAAATTTATCCAATTTTTTTATAGATGAAAAGGTTGTCTGGGGTTCGCCCGCGGGCCCCCCCCCCCCCCCCCTCCCCCGTGACTTTTTCCGCGGGAGATGCTGCTTTAAAAATTTTCTACCTAAAAAACATAAAATCTTCAAAACCTAATCTAAAAAATTTGGGGAAGGGCACAGCAAAAAGTAGAAGGTTTTTTTCTGGTTTCAGAAATAGACTAAAATTTTCCCGAGCTGTTTGGGGCCACAGGCAGAGCGCAAAGCCAAATTCCCCATTTAACCTGAGAGACACTAAGGCGAACCCGGGAAGGGGTTTTTCAAAAGTTAAAACAGGCAAATTTATTTTTCCCAGCCAATGGCAACCATACACCTCCCCGTCATGACGTCGCACAAAAACATCCCAACCTGCTCCAAAAATGTAATCGATTTTTCTGGCCGCCAAAATGACAGGGAAACACCGAAAAAGGGCGATCTTAATTTGATATGCACAGATTTTAACCTTAATTTAAACGGGATTAAACTGAAAATTTTTGATCCCATAAAAAAACCTTTTTTGATTTCAAAATTTGTCCCATAAAAAAATTTGCCCCAAAACTATTTAAGTTTTTATAAAAAAAAATACAAAAAACATATCTATAAGGGACCTCCCCCACGTGGTATTTTTACAGTTTTTCCCAAGGTCCCTGGGAACACAATTTCTCCTCCCCTCCTCCTCCAATCATGGGGGTTCTCTAAAAAGAACCAAAAGAATAAGCCAACCAAACTTTTCCCGGGAAATTTTTCTCCCCCCTCGGGAAACCAATCCTCAACTAAAGGGGCCTACAATTTTCCCCCATCTTTCCCCGGGCTCCTTCTTCCAAAACAGGGTCAGTAGATTTTTAACAGCATGATCTGCCCGATTTCCCCCGCCTCTGACTGTATCCTTGGGGTCCACAACGTTTTTCAACTTTCCCCTCAACTTTTCAATTTTAAAAATTAAACAGATGAAGGGGGGGCTCAAAACAAGACTTTCAATCACTACCCCCGCACTGAACATATTGAGAACAAGATGTCAGACTTTGCAAATTTTTCCCCAATTCCCCAATTGATGCTAATAATGAAATTTAAAAGGAAATTCAACATCTGGCCTCAAAAGTTCTTGACCTAAAAGAAAAACTCCCAGGCGTAAAAATGTTAGAATCCGGTTTCATCCCAAATCTATCTTGCCTGACCATTAAATGCATACCTAAAAAGATTTGATGGCTCTCCCTCTTGGGCCCAAATTCCTTTTAACTCTAGACCTAATGATCGATAGGTCCACAGGGTCCCCCAAAAACCCCAAAAAACTACCTCAACAATTCCGAGAACACTATAGCCCGAATACATTTCTACAACATTTAAAGGGGAATTTCAAAGGGGTTTAAGAAAGACGGACTCGCCCCCAAAAACCTTTCCAAACAATTTCCATCTTCCCGGATTTATCCTCTGCAACCATGCTTAAAAGGAAAGAGTTTCCAGCCAACACAAGAATCCCCCAAAAGAGATAAGGGTATTCAAAAATCGATGGGGATTCCCATTAAAATTTAAAAAAAGCAGGGGTGGCACCCAATTTATAAAGCCCAAAACTCCAAAGAGGGGGGGCCCCCTTTCCCTGAAAAATTGGAACCCTTCCCATCATCAAGGGAGACGCTATTCCAGTGAGAAAAAAAATGAAACCCCCCCAAAAATCACCAAACCCCTGTGGTCAGATAAGACCCGCAGAAACAAGATGCAGGACTGAGGATGAAATTTTCATTAGTAAACCTTTAAGCTTGGGTTTGCGGGTTTCCCTTTTGTGGGGAATTTGGGGTGTCACTCCAGAGGGTCCTTCTCAAAGATTTTTCTTGAGATAGGCAATTTACTTTGCCCCACTGTTTTTTTCCATTTGACGGGAAAAACTTTTCTACTGCAAATTCCCCAAATTTTAAAAGTTTTTAAAAATTTCAAATGTTTGGGTCTAGTTTTTGAGCTAAAATTTCCCTTTTTAAAATGTTTATTTTTTGCCTGTCTTAAAATTTCCTTGACCTGCTTTCATACTTTTTTTAGAAAAAGTTTCCCTGTTAACCCAAAACTTTTTGTGATTATCTTTCTTTTACTTCTCCCCTTATGGGGATTAAGTTTATGTCCTAAAAAGAAATGGTCTCAAAATTCCTTTTCCCTTCAAAAGATTCCCTTTTTTTGGGAAAAATTACTCACCAAAACCCTGCAATTGTATCTTGGGAGGGAAAAACACCACAAATAAAGATACCTTTTGAAACCCAAACATTTAAAAAATTTCCTCATGCTTTCACTCTTGGGGGGCTGGTTTTGAAGAAAGCTGGAGGCTCAATTTTTATCCCGAGATTCCCGTTTCTTTTTTTCCCCTAAACAAAACTGTTTTCAACCCCCAAAGGGGGATAAAAAATTCTACAATGCACATTGAATTAAAGTTATAAAACACTAGTAACTGTATTCCCCTAACAAGCATCAGGCATCCTTTTTCCAAAGGTTTCTCACCAAAAAACCCGAAAAGGGAAATTAAAAAGGAAACCCTTGGGGATTTTTGGAGATTTTTAAAAAAAATGGTAATGATAAACACAAGGAAAAGAAACCCCAAAAGGGTTCTCTAAACACGCCCCCAGAACTTTAAAAAAGTAATATTGGAGGAAAATTTTTAAAATCCTTGGCGGGATTTCCCACCCCCGAAGAAAAAGATTTTCCCCCACCCCCTACTCTGCACAAGGAACACTCACTCGAGAATTGAAATTTTTTTCCTTTTTTAAAATTTGATAAGCAAAGTTTACTTGTTGTTAACCCCACAAATAGGGCATATCACATGGTCAATCATGCCCCAAACCCATCTTACCCTACAAACTTTTTTCCCCTCCTTTTCATAAACCCCATGGCGCCTTTAACCCAAATTTTTTACTTAAAAACCATTTAAAATAACCCAAAAAAATTAAAAAATTCCCTTAAAGAATCCCTTTTTACATAAATACTCCCCTTTGAAAACCTTTAGAAGAAACCCCTTTTTGGGGCCACATAAAGGATATAAAGGGAAAAATTTAAGAACATATCAACTAGAGAAAAGCATAACAGAGAAAAGACGCTCACTGAACTTTTAGACAAAATAAAACACTTAGACTCCCAATTTAAATTAAATCCTTCACAAAACATGAGGGAAGAACTTGCCTCTCTCCGAAGGCAATTGAGCACAAATTTCATCTACAACAATAGAAATCATCTAAATAGATTGCGTTGGAATTTCTATTTACAAGGGGATAGGGCCCCGGCAGACTCCTAGCCAAAATGATCAAAACAATCCAAGCCAGATCCAGAATACCATACATTACATCCCCCAATAACACAAAAATATACGATCCACAACAAAGCATTTGCAACATACTATAGATCACTATACAATCTTAGTTCAGACAAGAACATTCCAGAAGTGCAAAAAGAAGATATTGACAAACTCTTAAATGAAATATCACTCCCCTCCTTGACCAAAGATCAACTTGATTCCCTTAATCTACCTATATCACCCCCAGAAATTGAGAGGACTATCAAACAAAAAACCAGAAACATGGCCATACTCACTGCTAGTCAAAGGTGAGATGAATCTGAACACAGCACAGAGGCAGCACAAACCCCCATGCTATTAAAGAAAAATACCCAGGTGCAGCTGATGGGTGGTAGCCCATTTATCTCTCCACTGAGTGGAATGGAAGCTGCACCTTAAATTGACATCTATTCACATAGCATGCAAAAAAGTAAAAAAGCCGCAGTACCATACGTTGGGAAACTATACAGATACAAAAATACCCGTAAGCCAGCCACTCGCACACCTTCCATACATGGGGGGGGGGCGGCTGCTGGTATTCTACTTGCATCCAGTCCCCAGTACTTTTGGGCAAGTAAAAAAAAAAAAAAAACTAGTTTCACATACTGGAACAATATCAAATATGAGTATTGGTTAACAAATGGCCACTATATTGTAAGCCTCCAAGCCCATCAAGGCTCCTCATCTATTGGAGGTCCCTACACTCCCTTAAAATCACAAAATAAAACAGAAAAAAAGGGAAAAAATTACTCAAAAAACCAGAAACAAAGGCCCTACCACTGCTAGTCAAAGGTGAGATGAATCTGAACACAGCACAGAGGCAGCACAAACCCCCATGCTATTAAAGAAAAATACCCAGGTGCAGCTGATGGGTGGTAGCCCATTTATCTCTCCACTGAGTGGAATGAAAAGCTGCACCTTAAATTGACATCTATTCACATAGCATGCAAAAAAGTAAAAAAGCCATAAATACCATACGTTGTGGAAACTATACAGATACAAAAATACCCGTAAGCCAGCCGCTCGCACACCTTCCATACATGGGGGGGGGGGGGCGGCTGCTGGTATTCTACTTGCATCCATTCCCCAGTACTTTTGGGCAAGGAAAAAAAAAAAAAAAAAAAAAACTATTTTCACATACTGGAACAATATCAAATATGAGGGATTTGGGTTTAAAATAATGGCCACTAATTGTAAGCCTTCCAAGCCCCATCAAGGCTCCTCATCTATTTGGAGGTCCCTCACTCCCTTAAAATCACAAAATACACAGAAAAATGCGAAAAATTACTCAAAAAAACCAGAAACATGGGCATACTCACTGCTAGTCAAAGGGAGATGAATCTGAACACAGCACAGAGGCAGCACAAACCCCCATGCTATTAAAGAAAAATACCCAGGTGCAGCTGATGGGGGGGTAGCCCATTTATCTCTCCACTGAGTGAATAAAGCTGCCCTTAAATTGACTCTATTCACATAGCATGCAAAAAAGTAAAAAAGCCGCAGTACCATACGTTGGGAAACTATACAGATACAAAAATACCCGTAAGCCAGCCGCCGGCCCCACCTTCCATACATGGGGGGGGGCGGGTGCTGGTATTCTACTTGCATCCAGTCCCCATTTCTGTTGGGCAAGGGAAAAAAAAAAAAAAAAAAAAAACTAAATTTTTACATACTGGAACAATATCAAATATGAGGTATTGGTTAACATAATGGCCACTATATTGTAAGCCTCCAAGCCCCATCAAGGCTCCTCATCTATTGGAGGTCCCTACACTCCCTTAAAATCACAAAATACACAGAAAAATGGGAAAAAATTACTCAAAAAACCAGAAACATGGCCATACTCACTGCTAGTCAAAGGTGAGATGAATCTGAACACAGCACAAAAGGCAGCACAAAACCCCCATGCTATTAAAGAAAAAAAACCCAAAGGGGCAGCTTTATGGTGGTAGCCCATTTATCTCTCCACTGAGTGGAATGAAAGCTGCACCTTAAATTGACATCTATTCACATAGCATGCAAAAAAGTAAAAAAGCCGCAGTACCATACGTTGGGAAACTATACAGATACAAAAAATTTCCCGTAAGCCAGCTGCTCGCACACCTTTCCATACATGGGGGGGGGGGGGGGCGGCTGCTGGTATTCTACTTGCATCCAGTCCCCAGTACTGTTGGGCAAGGAAAAAAAAAAAAAAAAAAAAAAATTTCACATACAGGAACAAAATCAAATATGATGTATTGGTTAACATAATGGCCACTAATTGTAAGCCTCCAAGCCCCCTCAAGGCTCCTCATCTATTGGAGGTCCCTACACTCCCTTAAAATCACAAAATACACAAAAAAATGGGAAAAAATTACTCAAAAAACCAGAAACATGGCCATACTCACTGCTAGTCAAAGGTGAGATGAATCTGAACACAGCACAGAGGCAGCACAAACCCCCATGCTATTAAAGAAAAATACCCAGGTGCAGCTGATGGGTGGTAGCCCATTTATCTCTCTCGCATTAATTTAACTAAGATGCTACTTCTCCCCAGATACTTATATATCTCAAGATCCTTACCATTTTTATTTCCCACTCCTATTCTCACTAAACTTCAAATCAAATGTTGAAATTTAATTGGGCCCAAAAACGACCTAGATTTAAGAACAATACCTGTATCCAAAAAGGTATTCATGGTGGCCTCTCCGTCCCAAACCTCCTGCAATACAATATTGCTTTCCCTACTAGAACCCATATCTCTTTTATGGAATTCTTCTGAACCCAACATGGTCCAGATAAGAATTCCACAATCCTAGGGGATCTTTAAGGCTCATTTGATTGCCTGCATGTGGGCAGAAGTCCCACAGAATTTAAATTGTTGACTTTTTTCTCATGCAGCATCATTTGGCAAAAATCATGCTCAGAAGATAACCCCAAATATATATAACAAACTTAGCTGCCCCTTTCAGTTATCAAAATGAATTCCAAAGTCTCATACAACACTGGATATACATGGGATTGGAGGAGTAGGGGCCCTCTATCACCAAGGACACTTCAAGTCCTTTGACGATCTAATGCAACAATATACTATCCCCCGAAACCAATTTTTTATTTATTTACAAATCAGACATATTATACAATCATGGCAATGGCCAGATACCCCTAAAACACTTTCCCTTTTCCATAATTTCCTCTGGAATAAACAAAGACATACTAAAGGTTTATCAGCAGCATACCAAACCTTGTACAAAACAAATCTCTCTATAAAACCAGATTACGCCCTAAAGTGGGAAACCGAGTTGGCCCAGTCCCATACAACAGAAAACTGGCTTAAAGCAGCTAACATTGTTTCCAAATTTTCAAAATGTGCCAATCATATTGAATTGTCAAGAAAGATTCATCTTCGCTGGTATCTAACCCCAGCCCGCATAGCACATATCTCTCCTGGATACTCATATCTGTGTTGGAGACAGTGCGGTGCTAAAGGCTCCTTATTACACATGTGGTGGAAATGTCCACTAATCCAACCACTATGGAAAGAACTAGAAAACTTGCTACTTAACATCTTCAAATGGAAAATTAACCTCACACCAGACCTAGCTATTCTAGATCTCACTTTTCATGACATACCACATCCATTCCGTGCAGTTCTATCTCATGCTTTAATAGCTACAAGAATTACGATAGCTTCACATTGGAAAACAACTCTCACGCCATCTATTGCAGAAGTTATTAACAGAATAAATTTGCAATACAGCTGTGAGACTAGTTTAGAAAACCCCCCACACGCCATAGCTAGAATTAAGAATAATTGGCTACTTTGGACCACATCTATTTACTATAAGTAACAGGATAATCACAACACTTTCATATTGAATGAAGAATATCAAATACGAGTTAATCCAGTATAGTTATGTAATTGAAAATTTTCTGATATATGATAAATTTACATGTTCAACGTGTATTGTTGTTATTAACTGAATCTGACATTACTAAAAATAATGACATTGCTATTTCTGCTTTTGATGTTTTATGACATGGCATTTTGTTGCTGTTCTTTTTCTTTTCTTTTGCTTCAGAAAAAGTTATATTATGTTATGTACCATTCTTGACATGTAATGAAAAAATTTTGCTGAAAAAAAAATAAAAATAAATTGTGTGGTGAGCAAACACACAGGAGCATGACGAACGTCTCCGTGCAGTGCTGAAACGCTTACTGATGAAAGGACTGACTTCAAATGAAAAGAAGTGCAAATTTCAAATGAATAAGACGACTTTCATGGGCCACGTTTGCAAGCAGCCTAAAGTCTGGACTGTGTTCATACACTACACTAGACCACTGGTATTTTTGCGACCGGTTCGCCTGTGAGACAATCTGTATTTTATAAATATATATGGGAATAGCGTGTAGATCTGGTTAAGTTGTAAGCTGCTGTGCTTCACCACAAATGTGCCTTTGATCGGCACCACACGATTTTCACTGTCTTTGTATGGTATTATAAGTTAGAGGGTGTTCGGCCTTTCCGAACCCCATGGGTAGGTAAATTTATTGTGCATCCCGAGGATACATCTCTGGTGGCTCACTGTGCAGCACAGGGGCCTCGGGCACAAGTTTGCACACAAGTGTTTGGGGGAATTGTTTACAATACTTTCCTTTTAAAAGTTCAGTAAACCATACTATTGTGTAACTGTTGTTGGAGTCGTTTTCTTCGTCTTTGACTTTGCTGTATTCCGGGAAACCTACCTTGGTACTCGACTTACATAGATGTGACATTTTTATGACTTTTTTTTTATCCAGCTGGGTATGTTCACCATACAGGATAACTAATGTTATAGATTAATAGATCGAACTTTTACAGATGCATTGATAACAATTATCTTTAACCTTTTTATGTGTAAAATGGCAAAATGGGGTGTTTTCATTTTTTGGGGGTATTTTCAAAACTTTTTTTCTCTTTTTACTTTTAGTGTCCCTAGGGTATTTGACCACTATGGGATGTGATTGCTTGTACACTACTCTGTAGTACAATAGTATTGCAGAAGAGCATTCTAATATGGTTTTCCTACTATGCAGGGTGTAGTTGAAGGACTAAGATGGCAGGTCTGGAGGCCTTTATTAGTCTCCGAGTGCAGCGATAACTGGTCATTGCCTTGCGATTGGGCAGCAATTACAGGGTTTAACTGAGCATCAAATCATTTTATAGTCATTTACAGTAGACTCCTCATTGTCACATTGATGTGGAATGTAAGTTGTTAAACAGCCAGATTTAGAGGTATCTCTGATCCTGGTCACTAGCAGCAGGTATAAATTTACAGCTGGTGCCCACCAGGTGTGGAGCGGGCTCAGTCTATTTTAGGGCTTGTGGATAAGACATAAAGTAAAGATTTAAGGAAACCAAGTACCCTGTTTCCCCGAAAATAAGACAGTATCTTGTATTAATTTTTGCTCCTAAAGACGAGCTAAGACTTATTTTAGGGGATGTTTTTTTTTCTTTGAACAATAATTCACATTTATTGTTTAACAAAACATCAACATGTATTAATATAATGTAGTGATTTCATCACAAACATCAGCATAAGCAGCCATACTCTGAATTTCCTAACTGAAAATGCACTATGTCTTATTTTTGGGGGTGTCTTATTTTCGGGGAAACAGGGTAATGAATACCCATGTCAAGTATAGCCCCTCAGGTATTGCAGTCAATTTTCGAATGATCCTTCAATATTTATCCTTCCCCTCATACTTGGAGTGACTTGGATTCCTTCCATATACCAAAGTCTGAATTACCTCACCAGACTCTGTGAATCCTATATTCCCATCCTTCATAAAATTAAGCCCTAGAAAATATCTGTGGCTGTCTTATAATTATAACGTATGGTGAAGAACCAGCGTTATATATTTTTTCATTTGACAGTTGATTGCAAAGAGCTTGTTCTTTCCTGAAGATGAATTCTGCAGCTTCTCAGAGATAGATTTAAGCAAAAGATAATGTTTCAAAATATACCAATTTTTTATTAATAACGCTCAAGAACTGGCACGAAGTAAAAGAATGCATCATCCACGATGGAGCTTCAATAAGTGTTTTAAGTGATTTATTATGTGTGTCAAGCAAAGTGTGGCGTTACTGACAGACAGATAAAAACATTTCCACATTTTATAGAAATGCTATTACAATGCTATGAATTATTGATTACTTTCGCTTGCAACTGACGTTATAAACAATCTAAGAAATATAACCGACACATGCTATTATGCACCATTGCAAGCTATTACTTTGCAAAGTAAGAATCAAGAAAACAGCCCACATCACTAGTGTTAAGCCAAGGACCAAAGTAAAACACTAAAGATATGAAGTAGTCATGTTCCATAATTTTCCTGGAGAAATAATATGCCATGTAATCTGAAGAAGAAAACTGAGGACCATCCTTGGCTATCTGCTGCATTATTGTCTATTTCGGTTGTCTACACATGATGCATATGGCATTCTATGTACTGCATGCAATTTACAATATATAGGATGCACAACAAGACAATTGGAAGTCCATATTATGGAGCACATGTATGGTGCTACTCATGCTGCTAGGAATCAGTCTTTCAGATGTGTCCTAGCATTTTTGTGCATGATGGAAATATTATGGCTTTAAAGGTTTTGGGCATTGAATGAGTTCATAGACCCTTAAGAGGCAGTAATTGTAATAGGTGACTGTTATCGATAGAGGCTTTTTGACAGGGGCATCGCTAGGCCGTTTTATCTGGGGCTCATGCCCCCGATAAAATGGCTGCTGCCCCAAACCTGCTCCGGATCAGAGCACCAGCGTCTGCTCACTACAAAAACTACTGTTGCGCTCTGCAACAGTAAACTTGGCAGCGGCACGATGAAGTGACTTCATCGCGCTGCTGCCTCTCCTTGGCTGCACAGCAGTCACTCTGCCTGGGCTGTGCAGCCTAGATGCTGTAGGAGTAACATCCCCTTGCTGGTGGCGTAACGTAATCACGCTGCCAGCACGGGGATACTCCTCTGGCAGCTTCTAGGCCGCACAGCCCAGGCAGAGTGACCAGCAGAAGAGCGATAGAGAAAGGTAAGTATTATTGTTATTATTTTTTCCTTTAGCATGTAAAAGCTTACCTACCTATGAAGGGGTGCCTATATGACTATAAAGGAGATCTATTTAACTGCCTAACTATGAGGGGACCTATATTCCTGCCTAACTATGAAGGGCACTATATACCTGTCTAACCATGGAGGGGACTTACATACCTGCCTAACTATGGAGGGGACCTATATACCTGCCTAACTATGAGGGGACCTATATACCTGCCTAACTATGAGGGGACCTATATACCTGCCTAACTATGAGGGGACCTATATACCTGCCTAACTATGAGGGGACCTATATACCTGCCTAACTATGAGGGGACCTATATACCTGCCTAACTATGAGGGGACCTATATACCTGCCTAACTATGAGGGGACCTATATACCTGCCTAACTATGGCAAAGGACCTATATACCTGCCTAACTATGGAGGGGACTTATATACCTAACTATGGAGGGGACCTATATACCTGCCTAGCTATGGAGGCGACTTATATACCTAACTATGGAGGGGACCTATATACCTGCCTAACTATGGAGGACCAGTTATATACCTACCTAACTATGGAGGTCCACTTGTATACCTACCTAACTATGGAGGGGACCTTTATACCTACTTAACTATGGAAAGGACCTATATACCTAACTATGGAGAACAAGAGGGCCTGTATACCTATCTAATATAAACACCACAAAAATTGTGACAGTACTAAACTCTATTTCCTGCACCACCTAAAGGCCATGGCTATGGCTAATCTTCTGGGGGTGCAGGAGATGGAGTTCAGGCCGCACAATATGATGCTGGGGTATGGGCCACAGCCACAGCACAACCTCCTGGGAGTTGGTCCTTCACCTCTGCCCCCAGGACATTGTGCCTGTTAGCTGTGGCTCATAGCCCCAACTGTCACCCCATAAACCCCCACCTATCATCCCATGAGGAATTTGTACAAAAATAGGGAACGGGTAAGAAGCTGCTGGAAAATTGAGGATTCTAAGTAGGGATGAGCGATTATAATGGACAAAGTTGAAATCGGCACGATGTTTAGGATGATCGGAAATTTCCGATCACGCAATATTTTAGGTGACAATCTGCAGATAATCTATTACTATTGCGTCATTTTCGGTGTGCTACGTGTCTCTCAATACAGCTCAGCTCAGAGAAACAGTTCTTCTCTTTATGCATACTGACAACTATACTTAGCAGTAAACATTATAATAAAGGTAGATTAGAGAATTTCAGTTCGTATTTAGTTAGACAGAGACACTTAAAGTAACATTTAGCGCTGTATCCGTATAACTTTTAAATAGCTGTATAGCACTTTGGAGCGGCCCGGTTTTGTTCAAAGAGCCACCTTGTACTTAAATTTGGATACAGAAATTTTCTAGTAACTGTTGGTGTATTTCATTGGTGCAAAAACCACTTTTTGTTATTTGTATAACTTTTAAATAGCTGTATTACACTTTGGTGCGGACCAGTTTTGTTCAAAGAGCCACCTTGTACTTAAATTTGGATACAGAAATTTTCTAGTAACTGTTGGTGTATTTCATTGGTGCAAAAAACACTTTTTGTTATCCGTATAACTTTTAAATAGCTGTATTGCACTTTGGTGCAGCCCAGTTTTGTTCAAATAGCCACCTTGTACTTAAATTTAGATACAGAAATTTTCTAGTAACTGTTGGTGTATTTCATAAGTGCCAAAAAACACCTTTTCGGTATCCATATAACTTCAAAATAGCTGTATTGCACTTTGGTGCGGCCCAGTTTTGTTCAAAGAGCCACCTTGTACTTAAATTTGTATACAGAAATTTTCTAGTAACTGTTGGTGTATTTCATTGGTGCAAAAACCACCTTTTGTTATCCGTATAACTTTTAAATGGCTGTATTGCACTTTGGTGTGGCCCAGTTTTGTTCAAAGAGCCACCTTGTACTTAAATTTGGATACAGAAATTTTCTAGTAACTGTTGGTGTATTTCATTGGTGCAAAAACCACCTTTTGTTATCCGTATAACTTTTAAATAGCTGTATTTCACTTTGGTGCAGCCCAGATTTGTTCAAAGAGCCACCTTGTACTTAAATTTGGATACAGAAATTTTCTAGTAACTGTTGGTGTATTTCATTGGTGCAAAAACCACCTTCTGTTATCCTTATAACTTTTAAATAGCTGTATTGCACTTTGCTGCGCTCCATTTTTTTTCAAAGAGCCACCTTGTACTTAAATTTGGATACAGAAATTTTCTAGTAACTGTTGGTGTATTTCATTGGTGCAAAAACCACCTTCTTTTATCCATTTAACTATTAAATAGCTGTATTGCACTTTGGTGCGGCCCAGTTTTGTTCAAAGAGCCACCTTGTACTTAAATTTGGATACAGAAATTTTCTGGTAACTGTTCTCGTGTGTCATTGCTATAAAAAATGCAATTTCTCATCCGTGTAACTTTTGAATAGTTTTATTGCGCTCGGTGAATTTCAGTTTGCCGCAGAGAGCGCACCAGTATGATAGTTTGTTGAAAACTATCAATTCCTAGTTCTACTGGGCAGTTGTAAATCTCTAGGACTGAAGGAAGATCACTGTTGATTTTGTATTACGGTTCTTACACCAGACCACATTTCACAGGTATTCGCTAGAAATAATTCTGTTTCTAGTTTCCTAGTTGGCTGTAGGAAATTAGAGGGATTTAAGAATAGCTGTGATTTGCCGTCTTTCAATAAGAGACTGTCAAATCTCTTCCATACCTTTTTAAATTTTTATCTTTCTGAACATGGAGCGAAATGCAGATGGTAAGCGAGCAAAGAGGGATGTAGGATATGGTGGTAGAGGTACGAGAGAAGGTGCTCCTTCTAGTGCTGGCGACAACACGCAAGCCAGCGGATCGTTGGTTGCAGGACCATCAGGCCTGTCATCGCTGGGTTGGTGCCCTTTGAATCTCAGTAACGAACAGCATCGCCAATCTGTTCTTCAGTAGTTAATGCAACCTGCATCCAGCAGTCTTACCTCCTCGTCCTCCCAGTAACGGCCACAAATATCGTCATCATCATCGTCAGCATCCGTCCAACATGAAGCAAAGGCAGCCTAAATGTCAACTTGTGTACCCACCACTGTGGATAATCCATTTTCTGAAGACCTCTTTGATGACAAAATGCAGTTGGGGTCAGAAGGCATTTCAAAAAGATCAAGAGGCCAAAGAGGATGATTTTGTTTGCTCTGACGCCCAATCGCTGATGCCATCAGAGGAGGAGAAGGAAGCCGGTCAATCGGCAAAAATCCAGGGCGGTCGGCAACGCTTTGCAGTGCCTTTTGCTTGTAGCCCGCAGCTCCAAGATGCCGAATGTCAGGATCAGGAAGTCACCTGTGTTGATGATGATGATGATGACATTGCGGATCCAACGTGGTCTTTTCAGCAGAATTTGCTTGCGAGCGCTTCACCACTGGACGAGGAGGAAGACAATGGGGTAGTGTCAGTACGGGTCCCGCCTCAAAAAGGGAGAGGGCGGTCGCACAAGTCCGCTGAGATTATTCCGCCAGCCACGATCAGCGGAAACACCGCTTCTCGCTTATCGCCATCAAAAAGGTCCAGGACCTCTCAAGCCTAGGCCTTTTTTTGAGCAAGCCTCTGATTCACCCAGTGATGTCATATGCCACCTTTGCCGTAAACGCATCAGTAGCGGGAAGAATCTTAGGTGTTTAACCACTACCAACATGTCTAGTCACATGGAGCGAATGAATGAGTTCAAATGGAGAGAACACTTGGCCAAAAACGGTGACACCATTCCTGGGCTTCCACCCACTATCACACCCTCTGTCTCCGCCTCCTCCTCCTCTGCCACGACCAAGCGTTCCGAAGCTGCCCATGTCTCTCAGAGTCATGATCAGGGATCAACCTCCGCTTCAGCTTCCACCGTCGCCCGAGTACCACCAGCACCACCAGTGACCCATCCTACCCCTTCTCCTTCCACCAGTTTGACCTGCACGCTGTACAGTGGCCAGCCTAGCAGCCAGCTTTCTGTCTACCAGGTTTCGGAGCAGAAGAAACACTTTAACCCAAACCGTCCTAAAGCCAAAAGCCTGATTGTTGGCATTGCCAGGCTTTTGGCCTTGGAAATTTTGCCTTTCCTTCTGGTGGACACAGATGGGTTCCGCCACATCATGGCCTTTGCCTGCCCCAATACCAGATGCCGAGCAGGCTTTTCTTTTCCAGAAAAGCCGTCCCTGCCCCTGCCAGCCACGTGTCATCTAAAATTTCAAGCGCGTTGTCTGCATCTGTGTCCGGCAAAGTCCTTCTGACCACTTATACATGGACTAGTAAGCACGGCCAAGGCCACTATATCTGTGTGACAGCTCGCTGGGTGAGCTGGGTGGATGTTTCTGGTGGTAACGGTGGCTCTCAGGCTCAGCGCACGCTCTTCAAAACCGCAGGGATGGTGCAGGGTTCTTTCCCCCAAGGTCCACTGGTAGCATCAGGTGCCCATAGAAACCAGGCTGTGTTGAAATTAATCTGTCTTGGAGCCGTCCACACACAGGTCAGGAGCTGTGGACGGCTCTTTGCAATGAGACTGAGCACTGGCTGGGTGACAAGAACCTTGTGCCAGGCAAGGTGGTGTGCAATAACAGTCGAAATCTCCTGGCCGCCCTTAAGATCAGATTTAATGGTCATACTACGTTCCAGGACAGGTATAGTCAATGTCCAGTTCAACTAAAATGGTGGTTCAAAGACTCCTTTTTCTGGTACTTTTTAGTCTGTGGGTCATGCTGTGGTACAAGACAGGGATAGTGAATGGTCTGTGACTTTTTTTCTGTGACTTTTATAACCTAATTGTCTTGCCTAAGATGTAGCTCGTATCCAGTTTACTGTTGTGGATGTTAATTCCAGCTTCTCCACCCCTGTTTGGGTGTAAGAATGAAGGTGTTGTTCCTCTCCCATAGACTTTAATGGTCATCGGATATCGTCATGATAATTGCCGATATCGACTATCGAATCGATAACGATAGTTCACACAATTGCTCATCACTATTTCTAAGATGTGTGTGTGGTAAATTCTGCAGATGCAGAAATGAGTCATGGTCGGGAGAAGTCATTATGGTGGTCTGGGCCGAAAGAAAAAAAAACAAAGGGAAGACAACCACTCCAATCAGAGAAGACGTCACTTGTGAGTCACTGATGTAACTACACTATAATCACTTATATGTCTGCAGAGCTCATGTACAAATAGTAACAGTATGACGGTAATACGTGTAGTATATCTGCTCCATGCATAAGTGTATTTTCTGGTGACCGTATTATTTAGTGGTATTACACTATTGTACATAAATTAGTGGATTTGAAAGGCGAATTTGTCAACACTGATTTTCATTATACAGTGACTGCTGAGGTGAAGTATAGGATCTATTTGGAATGCATGTCAAATTAGTGAGATGAACATACATTTTTTTTCTCTGTAAAAATACATGCCGCAGTTCACAATGTGCCATGAAAAATGCTGTGAGAACCCAGCCCTACTGAGCAAACTGCAACAAAGAGTACCTGGGTCCCATATGTTTTAGGACCCTAGCAACGCCCCTGCTTTTGGATGCACTTTATCCTAAAGGTCTCAATTATAAAACAGATCTTACATACCTACATTGATTCAATGCTTTATATAATGGCTTCTCTGTTTTGGTAGGGTAAAACCCTTTAACTCCACCTGATTTATGGGAATGGCAAGTCTTTAATACTATATACAGTGCCAAGCAAAAGGGTAACAATGTTTTCATCTTTTGACTTTTAGGCTCCATATCCACTATAGCTTTGAACATGAGGCAAACATCATTTTATAGACAATCATCTAGGCTATCGCATACATAAATTTGACTTGGAAGCATTTAGCATTTGCTTAGTTTTGCAGATTCTTGTCATGTAACTACATTGTTACTGTTTTGCTCTCGGTGGTGCAACAATCTTTTTCTTCTTGTATACTACAAATTACAACCTATTCTCACTTTCCCTAACAGCTCTGAATGTTATTAGGTTGATTCCCAAGTGAAAGGTCACTGTTGTGAATTGAAGAGCAGCCATGAAGAAAATTTCCCAAGAAAAGAGAAACAGCATCATCCAGCTCATCGATAGCAGTTTCTTGGCCAAGAAAATTGCCAAACTGCATTATAGGAGTGTGATGACAGCTGGAAGAATATGAAATGAAGTCCGTCTTTTCATTCCAAAGTCAAGAGGTGAACAGTCATGCAAAATATTAGTCAACAAGTTGACTTGTCACAAGGTCTCTAAGTTCTGGCATGACAAACACGACAGTGGAGGTGACTTGTATGCTTTGTAATAGTAATAAAACAGATGTCCGTGCAAGCACAATGTGATACATATTACACAGGTCTGGAATGGTTGTCAAAAAAAGGTGAAGAAGTCTTGACTTCAATATCATCATAAGAAGTGTTGGCTCAAGTTTACAAAAAAGTATGAAAAGTGGACAGTAGAAGTTTAGAAATGAGTAATTTGAAGCGATGAGATAAATATCAATAGACTGGGCTTTGAAGGGTGTATATAGGTCTGGAAGAATCAAGCAAAAAGGGGGCTAATGGATAGAGAAATTGAAGGAACTGTCAAGTTCTGTGGAGGAAGCCTAATGATATGGGGTTGTTTCACAACCAAAGGTGTTGCATACTTGACCAGGATCAGTGGGTGTCTTATTGCTGAGCTATACCTGAGTATCCTACAAGATGAGTTACTGTGTACACTTGGGTACTATGGGTATGAAAAGGACAACATAGTGTTTCAACAGGATAACCACCCAAGCATATGTCAAGATTGGCGAAGAAATAGTTCAGTGACAATGAAATAGAGTTGCTGGAATGGTCCCACAGTCCCAAGACCTCAAACAAATCAATCATGTGTGGGTAGAGTTGAAGAAAAAGCTCTATTTGTACCCAAGTGAGTTGACCAGTGTGTACCAACTTTAGGAAAGCGTAGAAGAGACTGTGGATCAGATTTTGGTCGAGACACGGTTGAATCTGATCAAGAGCCCAGAAGGATTCAGGTAGTATTGAAAGCCAAAAGTGGATTTAAGAAAATACAAACAAAATAATAAAACTTGAACTTTAGATTTTTGGAAGCAAAACAGTAACAATACAGTTGCATGACAAGAATATGCATAAATAAGCATATGCTAAATAGTTGTAAGTCAAATTGATGTATCAGATACTCAAAATGATTGTCTATACAATCATGGTAGCCTCACATTCAAAGCTGTAGTGGATGGTGAGATGTGGAGTAAAAAGTTCAAAACATTGTTCCTCTTTTGCTTTGCACTGTACATATGTTCTATTTGTACTCAACCATTTTTTGTCTGAAATATGTAAGCCAGCCTATGTTTTGTTTTTATGTGATGTGCACCATACAATCCCTATATGAGTGACTCAGCTTTATTCCCAGTAATGTCATGATTTTTTTATCCAACCATATCCATAACCACAGCCAGAGCCCTAAGTCAAACCCTAAATTTGGTTTAAGGTTGTTTAAGTGGTTTTAGGGGTTGAGTTACTGGCTTGGCGATGTGACCATCCTATTGCTACCTAACTTTCGGTGTGATGTCCCATCTGACTTCACTTCTGGTTTCTTCATCATAGGCCAAATGTTATGGTAACAAGAAGTGAGGTCAGGAATCCTGTCTGATTTCCCTTCCTGTTACTTCAACCTAGAACTAATGGAGCTGAAAATGATATAAGACAATATCCAATGTCACATCCAGTTACCATAACTTGGCTCTATGATGAGTAACAGAAAGAGATGTCAGATGGGACAATAGGCTAAAAGTTAGGCCACCATGGAATGTTGCGTCAATGGACTGGTAAGTTAAACCCTAAAACTTAAACAACTGTAACCCTAAGTTGGGGTTATGGGTATAATCAATTTATTTTTGCCATTTTCGCTAAAAAACGATTCAGGCCACAAAGAACCAACGTGCTCGGATTTGGGGCGAATCTTAAAGCGTATCACCAAAGTCTGATTAAGACTTTTGCAATGTTGTGGATCTCAGATCTCTTTCTATACCAGTCGAGAAACTGACACATACAATTCAGTAATTGAAAACACAGAAAACTTTATTTTCAGGTGGAGCTTTCCTTTAAATAAATCTGACGGGCTACAAATTGTATTTGAATCAGGAGGTGAACTTTAGAATTCTGATCATTGTAGAAGATGTACCCTGCAATGGCACAAAAGGTCATTGAGCCCTTGAATTAAATATAATGCGTGCTCTTTGCTGTGACTCACGGCAGGTATCTCAATATTCTGGGCAAAGCTATTGTTTGAGATTTTAGAATGGGAACAATTATGTGAACTTTTGAAGAACAAGGGTATTATTATGGAAGATAAAGCTTGTTTTAGACATGGCAGAATACGTTTATAGGGTTTAAAAAAATACACAGCTCAGTTTGTGTAGAAGTACTTTTGGGATTGGGAATAGTACTCTCTGTTCCCTCAATTCATTCAAAACATACCCTGTCAACACATGTCAAGCAAATAGGAATTGAAATCTGTATTCTAATGTAGAACATTGTATGGCACAATACTTAGATTTCACAGGCTGCAACCGGAAAAACATTCTCTTAGAGGATTTCAAGTTTCTAATATAAACACATAAAAAATGTGTAAGGTCTATCAATGACACATATATCACAAGGTCAGGTTAAACTCCGGTAGGCTTGTAATGTGCCGAGGGCATTGGCACAAAGAATGCAGGTGCACCGTGTGATGGTGTTATGGGCCTACCAGTTATGTGCTTGAATTTAGGGGTACCATATGCAGGGCAGTTCCTAGGCTAAATTTCACTCAGGGCGAGATGAAGAAATTTCGCCCCCCCCTTCCTCCCCATGTAACATAATGTGCCATAATGAAACATAGAGCATCACCATCAATCAAATCTAAAATATACAAGAAGCTTTACCACAATGTGCTACATATAAAATTACTAGATAATAGTCATACAGTTACCAAATAACACTGCTACACCAACCAGAATCCCAAGACCACTAAGACCACATATCACCAGCACACAGTGACCGAATAATACCACCACACCATGACCACATATCACCACATAGTGACCAAATACAGCAACACCGTGACCACATATCACCAGCACACAGTGACTGACTAATACAAACTGACCATTACTGAATACAAACCATTATACTTCAACCAATATTACCAGCATACAGTGGTGGATACCTGCTGAACACAGGCTCTGCACACATATAAATGGTTACAGTAAAGTTATATCTAGTGACTCACAGGAGACGTCTCTTTAGAGTTGTTCTCTTTCTCTTCTTCTTCTTCTTCTCCATCTGTCCCAGACGCCATGATGACCACTCCCGACTCTTCACTGTAAAATTTACAAAACAAATATCTTAAGACTCCTCATTTTACCAGCACTTCTCTACCAATTCCTATCTCTATACAAACTCCCCTTCTATAGCAACTCATATGGTAGCCATGTAATATGCCCCCTGTAGCCCTGTAGTAGCCCCCTGTAGCCAGGTAGTAAACCCCTGTAGCCAGTTGATGCCCCCTGTAGCCAGTTGATGCCCCCCTGTAGCCAGTTGATGCCCCCTGTTATCAGTAGATGCCCCTGTAGCCAGTGATGCCCCCTGTAGCCAGTAGATACCCCTTGTAGCCAGTAGATGCCCCCCTTGTAGCCAGTAGATGCCCCCTTGTAACCAGTAGATGCCACCTTGTATCCAGTAGATGCCCCCTTGTAGCCAGATGCCCCCCTTGTAGCCAGTGATGCCCCCTGTAGCCAGTGATGCCCCCCTTGTAGCTAGTGTGCCCCCATTGTAGCCAGTGATGCCCCCTGTAGCCAGTGATGCCCCCCTTGTAGCTAGTATGCCCCCATTGTAGCCAGTAGATGCCCCCTGTTATCAGTAGATGCCCCCTGTTATCAGTAGATGCCCCCGTAGCCAGTGATGCCCCCCCCCTGTAGCCAGTGATGCCCCCTTCTAGCCAGTGATGCCCCCCTTGTAGCCAGTGATGCCCCCCTTGTAGCCAGTGATGCCCCCATTGTAGCCAGTGTGCCCCCATTGTAGCCAGTGATGCCCCCCTGTAGCCAGTGATGCCCCCCTTGTAGCCAGTGATGCCCCCCTGTAGCCAGTGTGCCCCCATTGTAGCCAGTGTGCCCCATTGTAGCCAGTGTGCCCCCATTGGAGCCAGTGTGCCCCCATTGTAGCCAGTGTGCCGCCTTGTAGCCAGTGTGCCCCCATTGTAGCCAGGATGCCCCCATTGTAGCCAGGATGCCCCCTTTTAGCCAGTGTGCCCCCCTTGTACCCCGGTTGCCCCCATTGTAGCCAGTGTGCCCCCTTGTAGCCAGTGTGCCCCCATTGTAGCCAGGATGCCCCCCTTGTAGCCAGTGTGCCCCCCTTGTAGCCAGTGTGCCCCCATTGTAGCCAGTGTGCCCCCTTGTAGCCAGTGTGCCCCTCTTGTAGCCAGTGTGCCCCCATTGTAGCCAGTGTGCCCCTCTTGTAGCCAGTGTGCCCCCAGTATCGCCAGGATGCCCCCAGTGTCGCCAGGATGCCCCCAGTGGAGCCAGTGTGCCTCCATTGTAGCCAGGTAGTGCCCCCCTTGTAGCCAGGATGCCCCTCTTGTAGCCAGTGTGCCCCCCTTGTAGCCAGGGTGCCCCTCTTGTAGCCAGGATGCCCCCCTTGTAGCCAGGATGCCCCCCGTAAGTAATTATAAAATAACAACAGAGTACTCACCTGGGTCCGCGCGTCCCGGTCTGGAGCTGCTCAGCAGTGGGAGCTGCAGATCGGTCATCACGCTGCTTACGCTGCACGCAGCTCCCAGGGATCTCCTCGGCGGCAGAGCTGAGCGCCGAGGAGATCGAGCGTCACAGGGGGTGCGGTGAGAGCTGTGCGCCCCTTGTGACGCTGATACAGGGGAGGAGTCAGGACGGGAACGATCAGTCCCGCCTCCTCCCTGCAGCTGCTGGCTCTGCGCGACTGTTATAAAACAGTCGCACAGAGTCAGGGGCGCTTCTCCGGACGGGCAGGCCGGCCGCGGCGCCCCCCTCGGATGAGCGGAGCCTCGGCGCCCTAGGCGACCGCACGCTCTGCCCGCCCTTAGGAACGGCCCTGACCATATGTAATTTCAGGGTCCTATACAGCTGAATCATCTAGGCCCCTCACCCATTACCAGTTCCTACATTGCTCCACATTAGTGGGTCCCTTTCTTGTCAAATTTGATCAGGGCTACTTACAGGATTAATGCCAATAGTACCCTAATGGCACCCCTGCTGGAGTTAATGGTGCACCAACAGCGAAGAACCACATAAATAACAGATTGGGGTCTTAAGTAACATGGTGCTAATGTTAGGAAAATGTTTTAGTCTCACAGAATACAAGGAGAAGGATGCACTTCTCACAATTGTCACAATTGTCTCTACAGCAATTGCCAAGCAGCCAGGCAGGATCTACTTGCTCGTTCTCTGATTCCAGTCCTAGGCCAGGTCTAAGACATAGGAACACATTATCCTAAGAATACTAAGATATAGCAACTCAGGCCTACTAAACTTCAGTTGGAACCAAAAGTTTACATACACTGTATAAAAGACACATATGCATGTTTTTCTCACTATCTAACATGAAATCAGAATAATCCTTATCTGTTTTAGGTCAATTAAGAACCAAAATTACTTGTATTTGCTAAATGCCAGAATAATTAGAGAGACAATTTTAAGGTATTTTTATTACTTTCTGCAAAGTCAAACGTTTACATACATTTCATTAGTATTTGGTAGCATTGCACTTAAACTGTATGACTTGGGTCAAATGTTTTGGATACCCTTCCACATCCTATTCACAATATTTGGTAGGAATTTTGGCCCATTCCTTTTAACAGAACTGGTGTAACTGAGCCATGTTTGTAGGTCGCCTTGTTCACAGCTGCCTTTTCAACTTTGCCCATAAATATTCAGTAGGATTGAGATGAACATTGACTTGGTTATCCTTAAGCCATATGAAAAATATCCTTAAGCCACTTTGTAACCAGTTTGGCAGGATGCTTTGGGTCATTGTCCATTTTGAAGACGCATTTTCGCCTAAGCTTTAATTTCCTGGCTGTTGTCTTGAGATATTGCTTCAGTATTGCCACATAATATTCTTTCGTCATGATGTTTTCTATTTTGTGAAGTGCATCGGTCCCTCCTGCAGCAAAACAACCCCCCAACATGATGCTGCTACCCCCGTGTTTCACAGTTGGGATGGTGTTCTTAGGCTTGTTTGTTCTTGCGTATAATTGTTTCTACAGATGAATAAGGCATCTTCAGGTATCTGGAAATTGCATCCAAGGATGATCCAGACTTCTGCAAGTCCACAATTCTCTTCCTGATTTCTTTCGATTTTCCCATAATGTTATACATAGAAGAAATGTGTTTCTGGTGTGATTTAAAACACATACACAGCTGTGTCTCTAGTTTACTCATCTTCCAAAGACATGACATTATTCTATGGGCTGTCCCAAATTGTTTAAAGGCATAGTAATCCTAGTGTATGTAACCTTTTGAATTTGCAGAACGTAATAAAAATGTCTTTAAAAAAATCTTTCTCTCTCATTATTCTGGCATTTGGCAAATATAAATAATTTTGGTAATCTAATTGACCTAAAATTGGTAAGTTTTAAACTACAACTTAACTAACATGGTAGGCTCCCTCTTATATGCCTGCAGCCCCTCCCTTCTCATATCCAAGGTCCCCTGTAGGTTCTAGATCGGCTGCAGGCCCCAAGTACTGTTGATGTTTAAAGCACCAGTACTAAAGTTCAAAAGACATTAGTCATCATCAATAGTATTTACACACGTGGACAAAATTATTGGTACTTTTTGGCTAAGTACTTGCTGACTGCCCGTTGACTTTAAGGTTTTATTCACACAAGGTATGCCCTGCAAATATGGTAAAATCGTAGCACTGAGTGCTATGATAACATGATGTATTCCACAGGGCACAGTTAAAGCCCGTAAAAAGAATTCATATGTCACTTCTTGTGGGCACTTATGCAGCGGGAAATACTAGACTGAATAGCAGGCAGCGCCATTGCACTGCTGAAAGTACACTCTGTCCAACGCGTACTTTCAACAGTAGGCATATTGTATCATGTACACCATGTGAACTTAGCCTAAACGTCAGGGCAGTGGCAGTTTATCTCTGCACAGATGTTCTGAAACATCTGTGCAGAGATGGCAGCTGTACACTAATTGTACAGCTGCTAGGGTGGAGAACCAGCTATCAATGACAGCTGGGCTCTCCCCTGAAAAGACAGGGATGATTTATTATCATCCTTGGCTTCTCAATCGCTGTGTATAAAGCATTCAATGAGCGCTATATACACAGCCAGACAGGAAGTCTATCCCGGCTTCCTGCTCCCAGCTCTGATGGTCACGTGACCACTGGAACTCAGTACCTGCCTGAGCTGCTGGGTCTTATCAGACCCAACTCAGCTCTGCAGTCAGTACAGGAGATGGAGTTCCACTGTAACTGGGACTAATATACCAAGCCCAGTTACAGGAGAAATCACCAAAATAGTGATACGAAAATGCCACCCAAAGGTCTTTTTCTGACCTTATGAGGGGCACTATATGTAAAACAAAGTAAAAAAACAAAACAAAATAATATAATGCGCCAAAGACACTTTTTAATGCACCAAAGATTTGGGGCGTTCTGGGGCGTTGCACCACATTCATAGAACTAGACACATTTATGATTCTGCCAGACCAGGTTAAAGGTGGTGCCTGAGCCTGACTTGTTGTATTAGCACTAGACTGCGCCTATATGTATGAACTGCAGAAGAATAGGTTCATACATTCTGGCGAATTCTACACTGCCTTAAAGCTATTTAGAACTGGCCTGTCAGCACCAACGTTCATACATGTTGCCCCAACAGCCCAAACTGCAACTTTTAGCCTTGTTCCCTACAAAAGTAAAACTTAATAGCACCAACATATGAATGTCCATGATGGAAAAGTGACAAAATTATAAAACCTATTTTAGTACCAGTTTTTCTGTGAAAAGAAAAAAAATAAACTAATGGAAATCAGACATTGTGTTTGAACTGTGGTTCAAACAAAAAATTAATTTGTTCAAACTTTTAACCAGTCAGTCTGCTTATTTAAAGGGTGAAAAGTAGTCACTGTGCTGTTTAGTATCATGGTGTGTACCATACTGAACATGAATCAATGGAAATGAAAGAGAGAGTTACTTTAGGAGATTAGATAGAAAATGATAGACAAACATGTTAAAAGCAAAGGCTATAAGACCATCTCAAAACAGCTTGATTTTCCTGTTACTACAGTTGCACATATTATTTATTATTCACTATTAGACTGTAGCTAGCCTCTCTGGATGTGGCCCATGGGGAAAATTAATGATAAATTGAAGAGACAGTTAATATGAATGGTTTCCAAAGAGCCCAGAACAACTTCTAAAGTGATTAGAAGTGAACTCTTATGTCAAGATGAAATGGGCTGGAGTGGCAGAGGAGAGGATGGGAGTTGTGGTACTCGGTCCACCTCTTCTCTCATGCCCCTCCAGCACTGCTATAGTGAAGAGGGGGAACTGTGGCTTTGGTGGTGGTGTTACTACCCAGGGGTACAGTCTAGAATGATGTTAGTGGAGGTTTTCTGTCCGAGATGTTGATGCTAGGTGCCCTTTATTTAGTGCAGATACGGAAGCAGGAGAGCAGAAAGGGTTAACAGTGAACTCATTAAATCTAACTCTATTCTCTGGCAATGTGACATACACGGCATCCCACTCTCCTTGTTTAAAACAGTTCCTTTCTCCACTTATGCAGCTAGCAGCCAGGAGCAGTACCATCTAAATAGTCCTTTAGTCAGATGCAGCTTAGACTTCAAATAGCTAAGGAAGAACCCCAGGAGAACTGACATCTTCCCTCTCTAGTTAAGACTACAAGGAGTTAACAGTAGCACCCCAGGAGAACTGGATTTAGGTTTGTTGAGCCAGGCCAGAAGCAAATATTGGATCTCAACAGGGTCACAAAGCCTGCGCGAGACTCACTACGCCTTGCGTTCATGTACATCTGTGATAACCCAGTACAAGTATGTGTTCAGATGGTTATAAGAGTAAAGGCATTATATTTATTTTTACAGTGAATTGATTGAGGATGAATCCTATTGCATGTTGTTATTACTTGATAACTAATGTGAGGTACTTGTCGCCTTACTCTCTATTGGCTGTAATCAGTCCATTCAGTATGTAATGGCAGAAACTTCTGGAAAGTGCAGGGGCTTGTTGGTAGAGCCTCCTTAGCCCAGCCCATCTCTCAACATAGAGAGTCAGAGAGTCAATTAGTCGTTGATCGGTTGGAGAGACCGGTGTGCAGACAAATCTGCTCTGACTGTGTGTACTTGCTGTGTCTCCAGCAGAACATGGCCCAAAAACTTATTATAGACACTTGTTTGGGGAGCACAGGTAGATCACAGAGGCCGTGCAGAGATAGAAACACTCTCCGATCCTTAACTCCAGTCTCTACTGAGGAAATATTTGGATGAAAAACCAACTCGCATTGCCTCCATAGAAGGGGTGAAATTGGACAGAGGGCAGAATCTGATTCAAGGACCCTTTGCTTGTCTGGTACCAAAATCAGGTCTCTGGTTAGGACCAGAGTTTCGTGGCTATCAAGTCATATTCCAGCTAGACCAGCATCCTACCATAGGACATTGCCGCTCATTATCTGTACAAATTGATCCCACCATAAGCCAAGTGCTGAACATTTCCTTAGTGAAGCAATTCAGGACTGTGTCAGGCCAAAGTAAATGCAAGGCAAAGGAAGTGAACTATCTAGCTAGTATTTTCCCCACATCTGCTTTCCTACTACTGTATAACACACAGGAGGCTGTATCCTACAGGAGGGGCTTATAACTTACAGGAGGCATATTACCTATAGGGGGTCTTTAAGCTACAAAGGGCTGTATAACTTCCTACAGGGGGTTGTAAACCTACCTACAGCATATCTAACTACTGGGGTCTAGATACCTAACTACTTAATGGTGGGCAACATTACTACCTATTTACTTACTGGGGGGGCGCCTATAACAGCGGTAGGAATTGGTAAGGTAGTGCTGAAAAAGTGAGAAGTCTGTTTGTGTGGTAAATTCTGCAGGGAAAAGTCATCATGATGGTCTTGACCGGTTGGAGAAGAAAAGGGAAAAAGAACGATTCTGAGAACGTCTTATCAGAGATGACGTCTCCTGTCAGTCCCTGGATGTCCGGGGTTATTTTCATCTGTGTTGGATCAGTGCTGTAGTTACTGTCATGTGAGGTCAACTGAGCTGGTATATGACCACTATGTGGCCTCTATATTGCAGTCTTCTAGGTTATAAGTTTGTTATCGATAATGTATATATTTGTTCCTATGAGTGGTTGTGTTTTTTGGGGGGACCCAGTGCACAGCTCTGACCAAGGGCGCATAATACTGTTAAGATGGCCCTTGTGGAAGGAGCTGAAACCTGCAGTCTGGAGAAGGCACCTCCACACCAGAGACAGCTGGAGCTGCTCACGAGGAGTGGGTCAAATACCTGTGGACTGGGACAGAAGTGTCACTGAGAGTTACAGTAATCGTTTTTCAGTGATTGTACAACAAAATATTAAGTTAAGGCTACCTTTATTTTGTCCAGACCAGTTTTCTTTTTTTTTTTTTAAGTTGAACCGTAATTTAAAAACAATGTCCGATTTTCATTAGTTGATTTTCAGTAAATTTAAATGTATTATTATTTTATCAGTTTCGAGTTATTCCAGTGATTATTGTGCTCTTTTCTTTCTTTAGCAGAAGGAGACCAACAATTTTGTCCGTGTGTGTACGTATATACATTGCAATATAATACGGTACATCATGTGTAAATCTCACACCAATAAGTAAATACACATTTTAACACCACCTGTGTAGAGGTCACGCACTCTGCAGACTTATAGATTTAAAATGTATGCATATATATTAATTAGTGTTGAGCGATTACGTTGGCTATCGACATCGGGCGATAGTCGATAGTCGGCCACCATCGATAAGGTTTTTCGATAGTCGATAGTCGATCATCTCCGATGACCATTAAAGTCTATGGGAGAGCAACAACACCTTCATTCTTACACCCAAACAGGGCTGGAGAAGCTGAAATTAACAGCCACAACAGTCAAATGGATACCTGCTACATCTTAGGCACAACACTTAGGCTATAAAAGCCACAGAAAAAAAGTCACACACCATTCACTATCCCTGTCTTGTACCACAGCATGACCCTTAAACCTGCATCACCCACAAATTAAAAAGTGCCAGAAGGCAGTATTATTTGAACCATCATTTTACTTGAACTTGACATTGAATATCCCTGTCCTGGAACGCAGCATGACCCTAAAAACCTGCATGACCCACAGATTAAAAAGTGCCGGAAGAAAGTAGTCTTTGAACCACCATTTTAGTTGAACTGGACATTGACAAACCCTGTCCTGGACCACAGCATGACCCTTAAACCTGTCTGACCCACAGATTAAAAAGTGCCGGAAAAAGGAGTCTTTCAACCACCATTTTAGTTGAACTGGACATTGACTATACCTGTCCTGGACCGCAGTATGACCATTAAACCTGTCTGACCCCCAGATTAAAAAGTGCCGGAAAAAAGGAGTCTTTCAACCACCATTTTAGTTGAACTGGACATTGACTATGCCTGTTCTGCACCACAGCATGACCCCAAAACCCGCATGATCCATGCTGACGATGATGATGACGACATTTGTGGCCGTGACTGGGAGGATGAGGAGGTAAGACTGCTGGATGCAGGTTGCATTAACCACTGAAGGACAGATTGGCGACGCTGTTCGTTACTGAGATTCACAGGGCCCTGACCCAGCGATGACAGGCCTGACGGTCCTGCAACTGATGATCCGCTGGCATGCGTGTTGTCGCCAGCACTGGAAGGAGCACCTTCTCTTGTACCTCTACCTCCATGTGCTACCCCCCTCTTTGCTCGCTTACCACCTGCATTTCGCTCCATGTTCAGAAATATAAAAATTTGAGAAGGTATGGAATAGTTTTGGAAAGTCTCTTATTAAAAGACGGCAAATCACAGCTATTCTCAAATCCCTCTAATCAAAACAAAATTGCTGGATTCAAATTTAACTGCAAGGTGTCTCTATCAACAAATCTGGACTGGGCAAAAGGGCAAAAAAACACTTATCTGTTATGTTTTCGTATAATACACGTATTTTTTGCACCTTTCAATTCACCTGTGGTGACTATAAAATTGCTGTTTTCAGATTTACGTGCAAGCTGCGTCAATGAACAAAGCTGTAGTGCGCCAAAGTCAAAAAACACGTATCTGAAATGTATTCGGATAATAAAAGGTATTTTTTGGCACCTATCAATTCACCAGTGGTAACTACACAATTGCTGGATTCAAATTTAACTGCAAGGTGGCTCTATCAACAAATCTGGACTGGGCAAAAGTGCAAAAAACACGTATCTGTAATGTATTCGGATAATAAAAGGTATTTTTGGTACCTATCAATTCACCTGTGGTGACTACAAAATTGCTGTATTCAAATTTAACTGCAAAGTAGATCTATCAACAAAGCTGGCCTGCGCCAAAGTGAAAAAAAACACGTATCTGAAATGTATTCGGATAATAAAAGGTATTTTTTGGCACTTATCATTTCACCTGTGGTGACTACAAAATTGCAGTATTCACATTTAAGTGCAAGGTGCCTCAATGAACAAAGCTGTAGTGCGCCAAAGTCAAAAAACACGTATCTGAAATTTATTCGGATATTACAAGGTATTTTTGGCACCTATCAACCTGTGCTGACTTGCTGGATTCTAATTTAAGTACAAGGTAGATATATCAACAAAGGTGGAATGGGCAAAATTGAAAATGAACACCTATCTGAAATGTATACTGATAATAAAAGTGGAGTTTTGCACCTAACAAAGAGACCTGCAGTTACTAGAAAAGATGTGTATCCTATAAGTTCAGGCTGCCCAATATCCAGGAAATATTTCAATAGAAAACTGTTAATAATAAAGCTATTGCAGTGCAATGTCTACAATAAGTCTTGGTGAACTTTATCCAGTATTCTTTATAGAGCTTGTCTGTGTTCGCCCGCGGGGGCCCCCCCCCTCCGCTCCCCCCCCTCCTGTGACTTTACAGCGGTAGATGCTCCTTTAAAATTCTCTATTTACAATGCTTCTAGTCTTTCACTGCTCCCAGCTCGGTATCATACCTGGTGCAATGTCTGATATGAAATCCATGTTAGGAGAATTGAAAGTGACGTCAGATGTGACAGGGAATATCTAACATCACTTCTGGTTTTCCTTTATTACCTTATGTTATGGAAATGGGACCTGATGACAGATGTGATCAGTTGTCGCACCAGATATGACGCCACACTGATATCAATACTGAAAACCATAACCCTAATTTAGGGTAAACGTAAAAGTTATGAATAACATTAGGGTTAAGGTGCTAGAAAAAAAATTCTAGCTTGGGAACCCGAATTTCTTCACAAGTTCAGTTGTCAATAATAATCGCTCAACACTATTATTAATGACTGAAGGCAGGGCAGGGCTTGTGCCTCAGATAAAACAACCGCTGCAACTAATTGGCGATCTGCCTGCAGGATTCTGGGCTGCTGTCTAGGGCCCAAAGCATCTGCGGTCATTTTAACTGTATGTACGTCCTCTGGACACCAATACTCTTGAAAACTGCCATAGAGCAGTAGCACTCCGGTGGGTCGCAGTATATGGCACAGGCAGCGTCACATCATCATGCAGCGCAAACCTGTGCAGGGTCACATAGAGAAATGAGTTATTCATCAGGGGAAAAGGGAGAGTTGAGTATTATTATTATTATTTTTTTTTATCGGGGTTTATATTCCTACTGGGGATCCTACATCCCTACCAATACACTACCAACTTACAGTGGGCACCTATGTAACTACCTTCATACTTGGGGACTTATACACCTACCTACACTCTTAGGGACCTAAAAACTTACCAACCTACTTGGGGACCTATATACCTACCATGGTGTGACCTACATACCTACTGAACTCCTAGGGGACCCAATACACCTACCAACCTACTATACACCTAACAACCTATTTTGGGACCTATACACCTACCTACTGGGGTAACGTATATACCTACCTACTTACTGGGGGGCTATATACCCACCTACCAACTAAGGAAACCTATATACCTATGTACACAAGGTTTCTATATACCCCCCACCTAATGGGAGCCTTTATAGGAATGATAGGTGACTCCCCATCTCCACAGCAGGCACCCAGTTTTTATATTATAGCAAAGCAGGTTGCTGTGAGAAGGGGACGTCACCATGCTTTCCTAAATATAATCCCTCCCCCGCTCTCCCCCCCAGTAGGTTGGTAAGTATTAAGGTGCTAGAAAAGTGAGGATTCAAAAATGTTTTTATGCTAAATACTGCAGAGACAAGTAATCGCCAGGAGAAGGCATCATGGCGGTCTGGGCCGGGTAGAGAGGAAAAAAAAAAGTGAATGACTCATCAGAGAAGATGTCACCTGTGAGTCACTGGATGTAACTGCAATGTAATCACTTCTATATCTTCAGAGCCCCTGTGTACAACTGGTAGTCACATGTGTTGATCATGATCTTGCAGTATTATTTGGTCTTTAAGTAATAACATTATTGGGCCTTGGTATTGTGGGATTTTTTTCCTTTTTTTTAGTAATAATCATACGTAGGGTATATTTGCTCCAAGTATAGGTGTACTAATTGGGAAATGAATAATGGTATTTATAAGGTCTTACATTATCATACATAGATGAGAGGTTTAAAAAAGCAAATTTGTCAGCATTGATCTTCATTACACAGTGTACTGCTGAGGTGATTGACAGCATCTATGTGGAATACGTGTATATTTTATGACAGGAACATATGTTTTTTCACTGTAAAAATGTATGCCACAGTTCACAATGTGGCGTGAAAAATACTGTGTGAACCAAGCCCTAATGACCAATGTGTAACACAAAGGGCTCGAGCCTTGGATGTTTTAGGATCCTAGCAATGCTTCTGACTGACAAGGCTTTGCTGACACTACGTGTCGAGAAATGATCCTGGTGTATATACCCAAAATTTTCAACGACTTCTAAGAACCTCTATATCCTTGTGGTAAAAATAAAAGTATTATTTGTCAGCATACCTGCATTGGAAACAAGCACTAACTTTACTTTCCAATGCAAGGGCATTGTGCAAAAGAAGTTATACAATGCTATTGGGAGTTGTTGACATACATTCACGTACCCCAGGGCTATGCAGCATACATGCCATGCATACAAAGGAACTCTGAGCTCTCCTTATTTTTCTGACCTGCCACTTATATTGCTGTAATTGTGGATTTTTACATTGCTATAGAATTCTCATATTGTCAATGTGAAAATTAAATGATGTGTTAGTATGTGGTTTTTTTCCCAGTGAGAAAATAGAGAGTTGATGGGTCTGAATCTTTAAACAGAATTGAGGCTTTTTTCACATCCTGTCATTTTTAGATTGAACATTCTGTGTGGATACATTTCTTAATATGTGACGGCAGTAGTGTTGTTCGCTTAAAGGGGTTTTTCTCAACAGGCTGTTTCACAGACTCTGCTCTTGCCAGCCAGCGTCAGGCTCCCACTTCCTCTTCAGGCTCTTCTACAGCAGTAACTGACATTTCAGCTCTGCTATTCCTAGCTGAGCCTGTTAGAGGGACATTGTTAATGGAAGGGTTTAAACAGCAGGACACAAGACTACAGAGCTCTAAAGGGTTGAAGTTTGTCAGTAAGAACTATAAACAAGCTGCTCCTTTGCTGCTGATAAGACACAGAAGGGAGTGACCTTACCATCCCGACTATCCTGCCCACTGCTGTTAGAGCAAACAGATGGTTGGTAACCTATGGAAACTTATATACACAAGCAGGAGATAAGGTCTCCTCTAACTCTGAAAGGAAGCAAAATCATAACAGCAATGTATTTGGTAGTAATTTTTATTCGAAATATAAAATATTACTTTTACTTCATAATTTAAAAAAAGACTCACCTTATTACTGAACAAACTCCATCAAATGATATATGGTTTACAGCTTATGACCTTCCCATATTTTTTAAGTTGGGTGCCACCGGGAGGGAAGAGAAAACTCACCCTGTTATATCCCTGAAAATGTTTGCACCACAACGATTATGCGGAGCACTCGCCCCAAAAAGGGCGACCCCACAAAGACGCGTTGACTCTCCCTACAGACCCCTATCTTACCCTTATGTAGCAATCATAAAACGTCCCAACATGTTTCGACCCACCACGGTCTCTTCAGGGGACCAAATAAGGGTGATATATATAAAATCTGTGAATAATAAACAAAAAGGTAAGAATGTAAAGAAAACAATCCCAACCCCCAAATTTTTTTTTTATATAACGCTTTGAATCTAGGGGATTATCAGTCTATACAGCTCTAACGTTCATACCACAAAAATCTATCTATAAGTTAGTAAATAAATAGTGCCACATAATATAGATAGAGAAGCCTATACTCACCAAATAGAAAGTTAGGGAATGGAAGTAAAGATGGACCACCAAGCATACGGCTCCTGGTACCTCCGGAAGGGCTATGATGTGCCCACTGATTCTTGTGGTATTAAGTGAGTCTTAAATAGACCGGGGCCTGATGTTTCTGGCCGTCATCACGATAATGTGACCGCGTATGACATCCGATTTTGACAACTTCCGCCCTTGAACGGCAGAAGCTGATGACCGCTTCCGCCCTCAGTGCAGATACCAGAGGTAAGTGCCGCCCATTAATCACGGCGTTCCTCGTAACATGGGCGCGATCCGATACACCCATATAGTTATTTATTAACTTATAGATAGATTTTTGTGATATGAACGTTAGAGCTGTATAGACTGACAATCCGCGAGATTTAAAGCGTTATATAAAAAAATTTTCTGGTTGGGGTTTCTTTCTTTACATCCTTATCTTTTTGTTTATTATTCACAGATCTTGTATATATCACCCTTCTTTGGTCCCCTGAAGAGACCGTGGTGGGTCGAAACATGTTGGGACGTTAAATGATGGCTACATAAGGGTAAGATAGGGGTCTGTAGGGAAAGTCAACACATCTTTGTGGGGTTGCCCCTTTTGGGGCGAGTGCTCCACTTAATCGTTGTGGTGCAAACATATTCAGGGATTTAACAGGGTGAGTTTTCTCTTCCCTCCCGGTGGCACCCAACTTACAAAATATGGGAAGGTCATAATCTGTAAACCCTATATTACTTGAAGGAGTTTGTTCAGTAATAAGTTGAGTCCTTTTTTTAAATTATGAAGTAAAAGTTATATTTTATATTTCATGTAACCATTATACACACTCCAATTTTAAGTGTTTTTTTGTTGGTGTGATGGAGTGTGATGGAATTGCCTGATTTAATGGTTAATATCAGGAACAGGTTTTTTCTAGTTATATTTATTCACCTTTGCCTTCATGTGAAAAGTTATTCAGTCTGGTGGGAATATCCCTTTAATGGAAATCCAGCATCATTTTTAAACCTTCAAATTTTTATTGAGATGACAGGAATCCAAAAAGACATACCAGACACAAAAAACAACTGCATTTACATTTTAGGCTACATTGTGCCTTTATTAATAGCATGGTTTTCAGGAGGCACATACCATGGTATAAATACTAACAAAAAGCTAGTCAATTACAGATGACAAAATATGTGATCACATCCCAGAAAAACAATTGCAGACATTAAGAAACAAAACATAATAAAATCAATGGTGTAAAATAAGATCATGTTTTTATTTAAAGGGGTTGTCTCGCTACAATGATTGGGTTTTAATTTAAAGATCTTTAAAAAAACAAGCAGCTTTGCAATATATGTTCATTACAAATGTCCTACTGATTTTGAGCTAGCCCTGTTAGTATTACTACATCAGCTTCTCAGATCTCTATAGTAGCCGACCTGTTGATCCTTATCTTACTGGCTGTCAGGTCTGAATGACTCATCACCTTTGAAGAAGGTCGGAGCAGAGAGCCCTCCGCACCAGAATGCTTCTGTAGTGCAGGGAGGGGGAAGGGAGGACTCTGGCGTCTGTGTCTGTGCTCCCTGGATTAACCCTGTGTGTGCCTGCCTCCTCCTGCTCTCTACACAGATAGATGTAACAGCAGTGACCCTGTGTGTTACTATAATCATGATGTGTCTTTGGAACTGTGACTATACTAATATTATACAGATCAGGCTTGTGAATACTTTATGCTCTCCAGTATTAGTGAGACATCCTGAGTATAGTAACACTTCCCTTGTTGTTGCTGGAGATGTGGAGACTTGTAAGCTAAGCAGGGGATATAGGAACACATGCATCCCCTCTGCCTATTAGCACACAGCTTCATATTCCTCTCTACACTCCTAGATCAGCCTCTCCCTGTAACAGACCTAGGCAGGCACACACAGGGTGAACCTGAGAGCAAAACCCCCCTCCCCCCCTGTTAAAGTTAGTAGCTGCCTTGTGCTGATGGGGGGGGGGGAGGGAGAAAAAACAGACAGACCAAGAAACACGCCCCTCAGTTCAATTACCGGGACATGACAGGCTAAAAGCTCGTAAGAGACAAATCCTTTAAGCCCGAGGGATACCATGTAGCTAAATAAAAAAATGTAGTAAGTTTTATGGTTCAGGAGTTTCTTCCAATAATTATCACCCCGGGGTGGAGGAAAAACATGCTATACTTCTTGCACTCTAAAATGCATGCACTTGAGCAAAGTGAAGAGAGAGAGAGCTGAAACATTCTTTGTTTTCTAGGGAGTGTAGGAGGAGGTCCAGGAAGGGGCTTGGCTGGAGTCCCCTGTGTGGTGTAACAGGTTTTCCCTGGCATAAACCCCACTGGTGTTTTTGTCTACTGGGGGGTGTTTTTTTGGATAGGGTATTTGTCAGGAATTCCCTGCTATACCTTGGGGAATGTTTACTGTGTTTGCCCTTAATTTGCCCTGTCAAGTTGGTGGATTGTTCTCATTTTTGGTTCCCCATCTTGTTTCCGTTCCTGGTTCCTAATAACCCTAAAGCCGACTCCCATTGCTTGTGTATTGTGTTAAGCTCTGCTGTGCAGTTTTACCCTGGAATTCCCTTTCCCCGTTATTTCCCTTTCCCCTTTGCGGTGTACCCCTGCAAACTTCGATATATAGTTATTTCATCTGTGCTCCTCCTACCTTGCCTGGACCCATTTCCCCCTTCTCTGCGCCCCCTTTTCCAGTCTGCATTTGCCTTCGCTGTGCCCCAACTAGTCCTCGCCATTGGTTCCAGCGTATCCACATTTTCTGACGGGATACTCAAGCCTCAAAATGGAGTCCACTGGGGCTGGGACCCAAAGCTCGCATAAACCCCAGTTCGGCTGAATGGTAAATGCACCGAGAGCAAGCATTGAAAAGCAAATGTGAGCTTAAAAGGGCCAGATGGCCATAAACCAAGTGTATGGCAAGCGATTCAGGAACTATGCGAAATGTGACGCTTTCGAGGATAGCCCACCTGGAAGTCAACCTGGGAAAAACCCATCGGTGCCTTTTAAACCCCGAAATTGCCACCCTTCAAAATTCGGCGGGAATCGCGCCCAAAATTCGGGGTTTCCTAATCAAAGTAGGAATACTTGAGCAAACCCTTGCAATTTCCTACCGACAGATCGATGGTCTTATTATTATGCTGGACACACAAGCCATTCCCGGGGGCTGTTTTTTAATTGAAACCAAGCCCCCCAGCGAACCCCCGGGAGGAGTTCATCGACGCCATGAGTAGATTTTTTTGACACCCCCAACGTGTGCACTGCGAATGCAATACTACCCTTCGCCGGGGCCCCCCCCAAAACCCCCCGTTGCTGGATACCATGGATTAAAGAGGTGGGCAGTTGACACCAAAAATGGAAAAAGCAGAAAATGTCTTTTTTGGAAAGGCTATGGGCAAAAAAGGGATGAACTTCCCCTGAGACCCCCTTCAGGTTTGGATCCTTTTTAATCATTGCTTCTAAATCGATACCCAACTATTAAATGACAACAGGAGAGGTGGGCACTCTAAATTTTGATACCAAGCGCCCCTCCCAGTCCCCTGTCAGTTTTCCTAGGAACCCCAAGGGAAGTCCCCCAGAGGCCCAAAAATTTGGCCTATGCAATGGATTATATTAAAAGTGGGGAGAAAGGAAAGAAGGGAGCCGACTCCGGGAAAGTCTTTGTTTTATTGTGGGAAAATTGACCATTCCTTTTCAACTGCCCCAGCCCTCCCCGGAATTGGGGGCAGCCATTTTGGGCCTGAAGCTCAGGAAAAATCCCTTGTTTTGAAAACTTATTTAAAAGACAATTTTCCATTCCCTCATCGGTGGGCCCCCATATTAAGAAAGAAAACAAAAAAATTATTGTTCCCCCCATAAAGTTCCTGGTGAACCCAATGGGTATCTACCTCGTATGGGGAGATCAGGGGGCAAAGTGGAAATTTTTTTGGACCTGTCTTTTTTGAAGCACGGGGTTAAATTTCAGAAAAAAAATTCCCTGGTAATGGAAATGGTGATGGATCCCACTTGAACCGGGCCCCTGGACCAAGGGACAGAACCCTTTAGGGCCCTTTTACATTCCATCATGGAAGTCCTGTCTTTTTTGACTTTTTCCCCCCAAAACCCCGTACCCCAGGCTACCCTGGCTACAAGCACAGAAAACCCGTTATCAACTGGGAAAAAAAAGGAATAAACTTCCAGGGGGGTGTCCTTCCCTCGCTCATTCCCCGACAAGGTCCCCAAATCCAGCTCAAATAAAAAAAGATATAGAGCACCCCTTTGGAATAAGGGAATTTTGCGGGCTCTGAAACAAACAGAATGCAGACAAGCTCCCCAAACGAACCTTTTATTGCCCCCTAGACTTGTTCCGGGCACCCCTACCCTTTTTGGAACATCTTCCTCTGGGGGTCCTGAATTAAAAGCTCCAGGAAATAGAAGAAAATTGGCTTTTGGGGTTTATCCGCCCATCTTTCCTCACCGGGAGCTCCCTATTCTTTGTCAAAAGAAGGAGGGGTTTCCTTAAAACCTTGCTTGACTACAAGAACTTAACAAAATTCCATCAAAAAAAGTTATCCCACCACTGACCCCGGTATTGGAAGAGGGGGCATGCAAAGTTTTTTCCCAAATTTTGGGTCTACGAGGGGCCACAAAACCTGGGCCTATCAGATCTGGAGATGAATGGAAAGACAGACTTTTGGCTTTTTTTGGAAATTTGAATATTATGTTATGCTTTTGGGCCCTTTTAATGCCCCTGCCCTTCTCATCTGTCAATTGACTCTTCAGAGTCTTCTGGCCATTCATGTCATCTATCGGACGAAAACCTGATTTTTTCCAAATTTGGGATGGAAAAACACCAAGCATGTGAATTGTTCGGAACGTCTAGGGAAACCATCTTTAAATCAAAATTTAAAAAAGTGAATTCCATTTTGACGAGATCCAATTCCTTGGTATTAAATTTTACCTATGTTTACAAAAAGGGGCTCTAGCAAATTAAACAATTGTAACTACCACCCCCAGAAACATAAAAGATTTCAACGTTTCATGGTTTTGCCATATCTTAAAAGCTTATAAAAATTTCCGGGAAAAAAAATTTTCCCATCACAAAAAGTTATTTAAAAAGAAAAATGCTTTTGTTTGGTTCCCTCAAGCGCAGAATCTTTCTCTATTCTGAAAACCAAGTTTACACGCCCCCGTATTAAAATTAAAATGACCCAGAACCGCCCTTTATTGTGGAAATGGAGCCAGACTGGCTGTAGGGGTATAATCCAGGGGAAGGGGGAGACAAGAGTTTTTTCTCCTTGTGCGTTTTACTCCCCCCGTTTATCTTGCTGAGAGGAATTAGATGTGGGGAATAAGAATGTTTAGTATTGTTCAGCCTTTAAGGATGGGGGACCCTCTTCAAGGAGCCTCACAACAAAAAGTTTAACGATCACCTTAAACTGGGAAATTTTTTGATCGCCAATGTCTATCTCCTCGTAAAGCTGTTGGAGTTTTTCCCCAACCAATTTAACTTTTAAAAATCTATACAGGCCCCCATTTGTAATGGCAAGGAGGATGCTCTATCAAGAATGTTCTCCAGTGATTCCCCCACCTGCAATTCCACTAAGCTTTTGTTCTAGAGTCTAAGTGGTGGAGTAATTATAATAAGGACTTGCTCAAAGAGATAAGAGAGGCCCTTGACACCCACTCCTTATGTCCCATCCCCCAGATGGGTGTTTAAATTAGTGTTAAAAAAAAAGATGGGACCATGGGCAGCAGCTTTTATACCCGAAACAGTAAGTGAATTTTGAGGGTACCCCGTTTTAAGATTGGTCACAAAAGGGGGTGCAGAAGAGCAAATTTTTATCGATTCTTTTGGTGGCCCCAATTTTCTACCGGGTGTAAAGAAGTATGTAACATCATGTGACATCTGTCTAGTGCAAGATCCACGTTTTCACCCCCATTTGTTCAGCCTTTTCGGTTCCCCCCCGCCCCGGGGTTCTCTTCTATGGCTTCATACAATTCTGGGGAAATTGACCCGATCACCCAAAGCTGCCTTTCATTCATGTATGGCTACCCTCTGCCAAAACACAGTGGTAGGATGGGCGAATCGTTTCTAACGAAGTGGAATTCGTTTAGAATTTCAGGAAAACTTCGGGTTTGGAAAAAAAGTCGAAAATTTGGGGACTTCGTAACGAATTTGCTTTTGATTGTAAAAGGCGCGAGCACATGGGGTAATGAGCAAAACTCTGGGGGAAGAAGGGATAGCCCAAAAGAGACCGGCGGGATTCTGTGGGCGTCACCGCACTAATAAGTCCCGGGGGTGACGCCCCGGGGTCACATTCCCCACTGTGCTCATCAGGGGAAAGGGGCTGCCGGGCGATAGCTCTTACTGGAGAATTGATTTTTTTTATAGCGATTTTGTGGGGGTCTCAGCTTGTCTCAAAACTGTTTTTTAAAGTTTTAAAATTTTTTAAATTTTTTTGGGGGTTTTTGGGTCTGAAAAACCCGGTGGCCACTGCAGCTGCATTTACATTCAATATCCCCAAATGGGGGTCTAAGCCAGTTTCCCGTTTTATTATTTTAAAAAAACAGCGTTTTTTACAATACAAATACCCCTTATTTTGGCTGCTCAATTCATTTGGGAATTTACATCCAGGGGGGTTAATTAAGCGTTGTTTTGTGGTGTGCACCCCAAAAAACCGTTTTTTCAACGCCAAAAAAATTTTAAAAATTTTTCTGTAGCTAAATAAAGCAAAAATTAATTAAAACTGTATCTCTTGCTGTTTGTGGGAAAAAAACACGCAATTGTTACGTACAAAGGTATTTTTGTGGGCTCAATTCTTTTTGGGCAAAATTTTTCATCCCGGGGGTTAATTGAACGTTGTTTTGGCTGGGTTGT
>JAODAL010016074.1:0-81842 GCA_025379985.1 Phyllomedusa bahiana
GTTTTATGTGTTATTGGAGAATCCTATTCTGAAGTAACTGTTGTGAAATATTAAGCACAACTTCCCAAAAATAGTAACTGTGTCTTTACTTGAAACTTTGTAAACTTTGTTTTCCAAATTTGCTCTCTGTAGGAAAAGGCCCGATGGAAGGTTATGGGGTGCACCCAGATTTCAGATGGTCTATGGACAGTGAAGGAAAGCCAGAGACCCCAAAAATTTCCTGACAACGCTAGCTGAAGTACCCTTTGTGGGAAGACAGCGAATGCGAAATTTGGTCCCCACACACTGGTGTGCACAAGGTTTCACTGCAAAAGCGGAAGTCTCCCCTGCCAGATGTACCTCCAGCAGATGGCTGTGGAGCAGTGAGAGCTTTACCTTCACACCTCCCATAAACCCAAAAAGGGCCCTTTCAAGACCCTACAGGTAGACAGCTACCAAAGGTAGGAAGATTATTTATGTCTTTGGTTTGTGTTAAATTATATTCTGGACCATAGGTTGCTTCAACCAATCAGAGACGTACTTACACGCACTGGTAATGTATTACACACCAATTCTGCTAAGATTAAATGAAACAGTAGTTATATTTGTCGTACCCACAAGATATTTAGCCAAATGTTGCAAAGAGACTGATATGAGGTGGCCAGATGTCTTACCTCTTGTTTTATGGAACTACATACCACCCCCAGATGTGGGTTCTCCTAGCTTAACCCACTCAATTGGTTCAGTGGCATCTCGGGGTTTGGTTCAGCGGAATAGCCACAATCTCACCCAAATTTTTTTTATCTGCCTCATCATCTGGATCTTGATCAAAGTATCGGTATATCATGAGCAAAGTTTCAAAGGGGCCCCAAACGGTCCAAAGGACAAAATGTCATGAATATTAACATTGATAATGCTGCGGGTAACCAACAAAAAACAGCCCTTCTTGATGAACATCAGGGTACTATGTATTGGAATTAAAATGATTTAAAATTATCAGAGAGAGGAATGAAACAGAATTGAATATAAGTTTGATAGATTGACTATATTTTTAATTTATGGCTTCCATCTTGTCTTTTTTTCCAAACTTAAATCTTTGTGTAATATTCTGTATGAATTTCTGACTAGGATACAAGGACATGTTCTGTTCCGCTCTCATCATAATATTTGGTCTAAGAGGCATTTGGTCTGACTGTGGCATTTGAATAACAGGTCATAGCTGCTGCTTGTTTAAGTTTTTTAATTAGTGTAACTAAGGCAGATGTAAAGATATTCATTTTTATTTTTTTGGTAGAGGGAGGTGTCATGATTTTAATAATTAAATAAATATTTTACATTAAGAACACTGATTGGATTGTAACTATTTTTTATGCTATATATTTAATCTTTGATTGGATTGTATATCCCTACCTTCTCTGGATGATCACGCCTATACCCTTTAAAAAATCATGTCAGTCCATAATAAAGCATTCTAATCTTTTGAATAGAATCACAGTGCATTGTTATGTTTGAAGGTCCGTGGGAGACAGAGAGGTTGCTAAGAAAGGATATCTACATCAGGAATAAATCAGGGGGTGGAGTAGAGGGAGGGGGTGTAGCAATAAATAAATAAAAAGATCAGGGAGAAAGGAATAAAAACTGAAAAATCTCTAAATTGCATGCTGACCAATGCCAGGAGTCTGACCAACAAAATAAATGAACTAGAATTACTAATAGCTGAAGAAATATATGACATAGTGGGGATGGCTGGACGAGAGCTACGACTGGGCGGTTAACTTACAGGGTTACAGTCTATTTAGAAAGGATCGTAAAGACCGGAAAAGGGGGGAGGTGTCTGTCTCTATGTAAAAATCCTGACTGAAGCCACCACTGCGGGAAGATATAGGTACAGGTAATGAACAAGTGGAATCACTATGGGTAAATATACATGGGGGTAACAATAACAATATAATACTAATAGGGGTCTGCTATAGGCCCCTAAATATAACAGAACCCATAGAAGATGTACTCCTCAGGCAAATAGATGAGGCGGCTAATCAGAATGAGGTTATTATTAGGGCGACTTAAAAACTATCCAAAACATCAATTGGGGAATCTGAAACCTGTAGCTCTCACAAAGGAAACAGGTTTTTGTCAATAACTAATGATAATTACCCTTTTCCAAATGGTGCAAGAACCGACTGAGGAAAGGCCCTTCTAGATTTAATATTGACTAATAGCCCTGACAGAGTAACAAAGGTTCAGGTTGGGGGTGCCCCCTGGGAAATAGTGACCATATAAATAAATTTCCGTTTATCCTTCAATAGGTTTTTTTGTCAAGGGCCACAAAAACACTGAATTTTTGGAAGGCAAAATTTTTTTTCTGCTTAGGAGGCCCTAAAACCTATTGACGGGGGACAATGTGTTTAAAAAAGGCAAAAACTAAATAATAAATGGGATATTTTTAAAAACATCCTAGGCTACCCCATGTGAGAGGTACATACCTTATGGTAATAAAAAAATTAGCAACAGGAAAAACCCAATGTGGATCATCAGGGATGTAAAAGAGGCAATAAAAAACAAAAAGAAAGCGTTTCACCTACTAAAACAGGAGGCAGTGAAGAGGCACTAAGAAGCTATAGGAAAAAAATAAAGTGTGTAAAATAAAGATAAAAGAAGCAAAGCTGGAGGCGGAAAGAATATTGCTATAGAAAGTAAAACTAACCCCAAAATATTTTTTAAACTATATAAAATAGTAAAAAGATTAAAACAGAAAATTTTTTGGGCCCTTTGAAAAATACTGAGGGAGAGACAGTAGAGGGCGATGAGAAAAAGCAAACCTATTAAACACTTTTTTCTCCACTGGTATTTACCGAGGGGATGACCTTCCTGTTGAACAGAGAGATGTGGTAAACTCTAACTTAAAAGTTTCTTGTCTAACCCCGGAAGAAGGCAGCTCCGTCTTAAGGGAAAATTAAAATAGACAAATCCCAGGTCCAAAATGGCATACACCCACGTGTCCTAAGGGAGTTAAGTGATGTCATAGATAGGCCCCTATTCTTAAATATTCATGGACTGTCTTTATAACGGGGTATGTCCCAAAGGATTGGCGCATAGCAAATGTGGTGCCAAAAAATTCAAAAAGGGGTCAAAAAAGTGATCCAGGAAATATAGGCAGTAAGCTTAACCTTGTTGTAGGTAAAATGTTTGAAGGTTTTCTCAAGTGCTATCCTGGAGTATCTCACTGAAAATAAATGTATAACGTTTATTCCAGCATGGGGTTTATGAAGGATCGGGCCTGTCAGACTAATCTCATCAGCTTCTATGAGGAAGTCATGGGCCAGACTGGATCGGGGTGAGGCACTGGATGTCATATATCTAGATTTTTCTAAAGCATTTGATACGGGCCACAAAAAAAGGTTTTGGTAAGTAAAATGAGAATTTTTGGACTGGGGGAAAAAAGTGTGCAAGTGGGTAAGCAACTGGCTCACTGATAGAAACAAAGGGTAGTAATTAACGGTACATACTCAGACGGATTCGCTTTTTACTAGTGTGGTACCACAAGGGTCAGTATTGGGCCCTATCCTCTTCAACATGTTCATTAATGATCTTACACATGGATTGCACAGTAGAATATCGATTCTTTGCAGACGATTTCAAAGCTCTGTAAAGTAATCAACACAATAGAGGATAATGTGTTTTTTACAAAGGGATCTGGATAAGTTGGAGGCCTGGGCAGGGAAAATGGGAGATGAGGTTTAAAAACAGATAAATGCAAGATTATGCACATGGGGAGGAAAAATCCAATTACATACTACATGTTAAATGGAAAAACACTGGGTAAAAATGACATGGAGAAGGACTTGGGAATCCTGGGGGACAGTAAACTTAATTGTAGCAGCCAGTGTCAGACAGCAGCTGCCAAGGCAAATAGGATCATGGGGTGCATTAGAAGGGGCATAGAGGCACATGATGAGAACAGTATTCTCCCATTATACAAGTCACTGGTTAGACCAACCATGGAAAATTTTTGTACAGTTTTGGGCACCAGGCACAGGAAAGACATTGTAGGGGCTTGAACAGGTACAAAGGCGGGCAACAAAAATAATAAAAGGACTGGGTGGACTACAGTACCCAGAAAGATTTAGCAAGGTTAGGGTTAATTTAGTTTTTGAGAAAAGACGGCTTCGGGGGCACATAATAAAATTTTGTTTTAAATACATCAAAGGTCAAAAAAAGAGATCTCTCCCAAATTTATTTATACACAGGGCTGTATCTAGAAAAAAGGGGCATCCATTACGTCTTGAGGAACGAAAGTTTCTACATAAACATAGAACGGGATTCTTTACTGTAAGAGCAGTGAGACTGTGGAACTCTCTGCCAGAGGGACTGGTCATGGTAAATTCACTAACATAGTTCAAAAAGGGTTTGGATGCATTTCTGGAGCATAATAATATAACAAGTTATAGTGTCTAGGATTCTGGAGAGGGGTTGTTGATCCAGGGATTTTTCCGATTGCCAGATTGGAGTCGGGAAGGATGAGGAGCAGAGGATGAGGAGCAGAGGATGAGGAGCAGAGGATGAGGAGCAGAGGACGAGGAGCAGAGGATGAGGAGCAGAGGACGAGGAGAGGATGAGGAGCAGAGGATGAGGAGCAGAGGATGAGGAGCAGAGGATGAGGAGCAGAGGATGAGGAGCAGAGGATGAGGAGCAGAGGACGAGGAGCAGAGGATGAGGAGCAGAGGATGAGGAGCAGAGGATGAGGAGCAGAGGATGAGGAACAGAGGATGAGGAGCAGAGGATGAGGAGCAGAGATTGAGGGCAGAGGATGAGGAACAGAGGATGAGGAGCAGAGGATGAGGAGCAGAGGATGAGGAACAGAGGATGAGGAGCAGAGGATGAGGAGCAGAGGATGAGGAGCAGAGGATGAGGAGCAGAGGATGAGGAGCAGAGGATGAGGAGCAGAGGATGAGGAGCAGAGGACGAGGAGAGGACGAGGAGCAGAGGATGAGGAGCAGAGGATGAGGAGCAGAGGACGAGGAGCAGAGGACGAGGAGCAGAGGATGAGGAGCAGAGGATGAGGAGCAGAGGACGAGGAGCAGAGGATGAGGAGCAGAGGACGAGGAGCAGAGGACGAGGAGCAGAGGACGAGGAGCAGAGGACGAGGAGCAGAGGATGAGGAGCAGAGGATGAGGGCAGAGGATGAGGAGCAGAGGATGAGGAGCAGAGGATGAGGAGCAGAGGACAAGGAGCAGAGGATGAAGAGCAGAGGACGAGGAGCAGAGGATGAGGGCAGAGGATGAGGAGCAGAGGATGAGGAGCAGAGGATGAGGAGCAGAGGATGAGGGCAGAGGATGAGGAGCAGAGGATGAGGGCAGAGGATGAGGAGCAGAGGATGAGGAGCAGAGGAGCAGAGGACGAGGAGCAGAGGACGAGGAGCAGAGGACGAGGAGCAGAGGATGAGGAGCAGAGGATGAGGAGCAGAGGATGAGGAGCAGAGGATGAGGAGCAGAGGATGAGGAGCAGAGGATGAGGAGCAGAGGATGAGGAGCAGAGGATGAGGAGCAGAGGACGAGGAGCAGAGGACGAGGAGCAGAGGACGAGGAGCAGAGGACGAGGAGCAGAGGACGAGGAGCAGAGGATGAGGAGCAGAGGATGAGGAACAGAGGATGAGGAGCAGAGGATGAGGAGCAGAGGATGAGGAGCAGAGGATGAGGAGCAGAGGATGAGGAGCAGAGGATGAGGGCAGAGGATAAAGAGCAGAGGATGAGGGTAGAGGATCAGGAACAGAGGATGAGGAACAGAGGATGAGGAGCAGAGGATGAGGAGAGGATGAGGAGCAGAGGATGAGGAGAAGAGGACCAGGAGCAGAGGACAAAGAGTCTATGATGGACAGTCCTGGACTTGGATAAGTTTGTGAAGGACAATCCTGGATGGAGAAGAGTTTATGATGGATAGTCCTTAGCAGATGCTAAATACTTGTGAGTCAGGTGATTGTCTATAAAATGATGGAGTCTCCTTTACCAAGCTGTAGTGGATGGGGAGATGTGGAGCCACAAGCTCAGAACATTGTTACCCTTTTTTTATGTTCCGAAATCTAGGGCAATTGTCCCAGATCTGTGCTGCCTGTATAATTATTTGCAAGTTCTTAGGATGCAAGTTCTGGGGTCAGAGATGGGGTCCCCCCGGAGCTCTGGGTCAGAGAGGGGTCCCCCCCGGGAGTTGGGGGTCAGAGATGGGGTCTCCCCTGGAGCCGGGGGTCAGTATGGGTCTCCCCTGGAGCTCTGGGGTCAAAAATGGGGTCTCCCCTGGAGCTCGGGGGTCAAATGGGGCTCCCCGGGAGCTTGGGGTCAGAGATGGGGTCCCCCCTGGAGCTCTGGGGTCAGAGAGGGGGTCCCCCCTTGGCTCGGGGGTCGTGGGGGTTCTCCCTTGACCTTTTGGGTCAGTGATGGGGTCTCCCCTGGAGCCGGGGGGTCAAGTGGGACTCCCCTGGAGTCTGGGGTCAAGTTTGGGGCCCCCTTGGAGCTCTGGGTCAAGAGGGGGTCTCCCCTGAGCTCTGGGGCCCAGAGATGGGGTCCCCCCGGAGCTTGGGTCAGAGATGGGGTTCCCCTGGACCGGGGTCGAGGGGGGGTCCCCCGGAGCCTGGGGTCAGAGATGGGGTGTCCCCTGGGGCCGGGGGTCAGAGAGGGGGGTCTCCACGGGAGCAGATTGGTTTTGCCTTGGGGGTTTTTCGGGGGCATTCACCGGGGGAGGTTTTTGACATCCTTCTCTCCTTCCCTTCACCCAATTTTCCCACCCTTTGGGTTGAACTTGTGGACATGGGGTGTCCTGAGTGGGCCCGGGGTGATGATGCTGCCAGGGCCCCCCCCCAACCCCCAGCCAAACCAGACCCCAAGCCCTTAGCCTGGCCCTACAAAGGGGGTTTTGGGCAGGGGGGCATGTTGGGGCACAGCCCCCCAGCCACTTGGGTTCTGCTGCCCGTGGGGGGGGGGGGGGGGGGGGGGGGAGGGGGGGGGGGCCTTATTTTTTGCTCCCCATGAAACCCCTGTATAGCGCGTCAACCCTTTAAACCCTTTCCTTGGGCTTTATTATCTATGTAAAGAATATCTTATGTTGTATTAATCTTCAAAGTCCCCACTATGGGTGCTGGGGGGAAGCTGGGGACATCAGGGGGGTGGGGGGGGTGGAGGCCAGCGCCGGGGGTGAGTGTTTTTAGGATGGGGCCCGTGCTCTGCTATGCCCGAGGCCCCATGATGCTATTCGTTCCGCCCTGATATGGCGGCTCCCCTGCCCTGCTGCTATCAGATCGGGGGCCACAGACAAGAGGTCTCCGTGAGGTCCCCTCCCCATTAGTGTAGTGTCCTGACCTCCAGACCCTCAGCCTGAGCCCTCTGGACAGGGAAGTGGAGGGCCAGGGTCTCTGGGTGGTCAGTCCCCTGTCTGGTTGGCAGGATGGGGGTATCGGTCAGGGGCCCCACCAGTCATCCCCAGAACGGTCTGGTTTACCACCATGGGGTTTAAAAAACCACAGGTGCCAAGGATGGGGGACAGAGAGCCCAAATCCCCCCGGCAGTTTTTTCGGGGGGTGTGAACGTCCCCAGGTGTTCGGGGGATTTTCGGCAGCTCCTGTAATGACTTGTGTGACACCTGTAGGGGACAGCGCCCCCGCTGGGAGGGTTTACGTACCCGGGGTCTAGCTGCTTTCTCTATCACAATCAATTCCTTGTTACTCCTGGGGGCAAAAAACCCCTATGAACCAGCGAGATCTGCAGAAGCCGCCTCCATGGAAAGCCCCTGCAACCCCGGGCGGAAATCTCCCAAACTGCACCAGGCTCGATCCCCGGGCCCCCCCACAGGGAAACCCTTTCCCTTTTTTTCCCTCAAATGCTCCCGGGGGTCCCAAAGCGGGGCCCCGGGGCTCCATACCTGGGGTTCCCGAACCCCGTGGGCCACATGTTCCCCAAAAGAACAACCTGCAACTCCCCGATTTCCAAAACCCTTTAGTCCTTTCAACCCCCGAGAGTACATAGGAAAAATGGGGAAAATTTAGCTCCTGGGGTCAGGGGGGAAAAGGGGAGTTTAACAAAGTTTGTGACAGGGAGAATTTGATTGAATCCTGTGGGGGGCCCGGATGATGGGGGAGTTTATACATTGTGTGGGGAGGAAATCAAAATTGTGAGCCCCCTGGGGCAGGGTTGATGGGGGGCATACCGTGGGTTTTATAGGGGGATTAGATTGTGACTCCTGGGTCAGGGATGATGTAGTGAAACAAGGTGTGTTAGGAGATTTAAATTTTAGCTCCTGGGGTCCAGGATGATTTGGGGGTGAAAACAAAATTTTGGGGTGTAGGACATTAGATTTTCAGCTCCTTGGGGGTCAGTTTATGATGGGAGTGATACATTTTTTTTGGGGATAGGAGATTAAAAATTGGGGAAACTTTTCCGGGGCTGGATGATGAGAGTGATACCCTTGTGTGGGGATAGGAAAAATTTGATTTGTGGGGCCCGGGGGGCAGAAATGTAGGAGTGATACAATGTGTGATAGGGGGGGGATTAAAATCGGAGCTCTGATAGTCAGGGGTGATAAAGGGGGGGGATACATTGTATGTGAAAAGGGGGGAAATTTGATTGTGAGCTCCTTGGGGCAGGGGGTGATGGGAGTGATACAATTTTGTGTGAAAAGGAGGGTTAGATTTTGAGCTCCCTGGGGTCAGGTGTATGGAGTTAATTTATAAAAACAGTGAAACACCCGGGGTGACAAAATAACTGGGTCTTGGGCCCCTTTATGTAGGGGGCCCCGGGAAAGTAATCTCTGGTGACATCTGGAGGGGAATATCCTCCCTACTCCAGGATGTGGGAGCCGGGGGGAGGAGGCAATGAACTGCTTGGTTTTCCCGAAAAAAAGGGCGACCCTTTCTCTTGCTGGAAAAAGTGTAATACACCCCCCCAAAGCTGGGCCCCACATCCTGGCTGGGGGGCCCAAACACCTCCTCGGGGCCCGAATGCTGCCGGGCCCTATAGTTTTCCATGTCTGCTATACAGTTGTAACCCACACAAAGCGGGCCCCAGAACCCCCTCCCCCGGAGCCCTCTCCACCTCTCCCCGGAATTTCCCCCCACCCTTCCCAGGAGTCCCCTCACCTCATCCCGGGAGTCCTCTTACCGCCATCTCAGGATCATCCCCCACCTCCATCTCAGGAGTCATCTCACCTCATCCCGGGAGTTTCCCCCTTAAACCGCCATTTTCAGGGGTCATCTCACCTCCATCCCCAGGAGTCATTTTCCCCCGCCATCCCCATAGTTTAACTCACCCCCCATTTTTCAGGAGTCTTTTCACCTCCATCTCCCGGGGTCAAACTTTACCCCCCAACTCAGGGGTCATTTTTCACCTCCATCCAGGATCATCTCACCTCCATCCCCAAGTCTTCCCCTCTCCATTTTCGGGGGTCCCTCCAAACCCCCATCCAGGGAAATTTCCCCTCACCTCCATCCAGGGAGTCCTCCACCTTTTCCATTTTCAGGGTCCTCTCACCCTCATCTTTTGGGGGTTTCCCCCACCTCCAAACTCGGGAGTCCCCCACACAAAACACTAGGGGGTTCCTCTAACCCCCATCTCAGGAAACATCCCACCTCCCCTCTCAGGGGGTCCTCTCCCCTTTCCCCTTTTTTCAGGGGCCCTCTCCCCCCGCCATCTTTAGGAGTAAACTCACCTCCATCTCAGGGGGTCATTTTCACCTTTCCCTCTCCGGAAATCATCTCACCCATCCATCTCAAGTCATCTCACCCCCATCTCAGGGGTCATCTCACCTCCCCATCCCCAGGATCCTCCACCTCCCAACTCAGGAAATCCCCCTCACCTCCATCTCAGGGAGTCCTCTCCCCCCATCTCAGGGGTCCCCTCACCTCCATCTCGGGGGTTTCCTCTCACCTCCATCCCCGGGGGTCCTTCCCCCTTCTTAGGAAATCCTCTCACCTCCATCCCTTTGGATTCCCCCTCACCTCCAATCTCGGGGGTCCTTTTCACCCCCCAACTCAGGAGTTTCCCCTCACCCCATCTCAGGAGTCCCCCTACCTCCATTTTTCAAGGATCCTCTCACCTCCATCTCAGAGTCCTCCTCAAACCTCCATCCAAAAAGTCCCCCTCACCTCCCCTCTTTTTTGGAAATCCTCTCACCTTTCCCTCCGGGAGTCCTCATCACCTCCAAACTTAGGATTCCCCTCACCTCCCCTCTTAGGAGGGCCCTCACCCCCCCCCTCCAGGAATATCTCACTTACCCCCATCTTGGGAGTCCCCTCACCTCCATCCCAGGAGCCCTCTCACCCAGACAAGAAGCCTTCTCACATCCCTCCCAGGAGCGCTCACACCCCGACCAGAAGTCTACTCACCTCCGTCAAAGGAGACCTCTCACCCCCATTTCGGGAGTCCTCTCACCCACATACCAGGAGCCCTCTCTCAGGAGTCCTCTCACCTCCATCTCAGGAGCCCTCTCACATCCATCTCGGGAGTTCTCTCACCTCCATCCCAGGAACCCTCTCACCTAGATCAGAAGTCCTCTCGCCTCCATCTCAGGAGTCTCCTCACCTCCATCTCGGGAGACCTACCTCTCACATCCCTCTCGGGTGCCCACTCACCCCCATCTAGGAATTCCTCTCACTTCCATCCCAGGAGCCCTCTCACCCAGACCAGAAGTCTTCTCACCTCCGTCCCAGGAGCCCTCTCACCTCCATCTCGGAAGACCTCTCACATCCATCTCGGGAGTCCTCTCACCCTCCATCTCGGGAGTCCTCTCACCCTCCATCTCGGGAGTCCTCTCACCTCCATCCCAGGAACCCTCTCACCTAGACCAGAAGTCTTCTCACCTCCATCTCAGGAGTCTCCTCACCTCCATCTCGGGTGTCCTCTCACATCCATCTCGGGAGCCCTCTCACCTCCATCTCGGGAGTCCACTAACATCCATCTCGGGTGTCCTCTCACCTCCATCTCAGGAGCCCTCTCACCTCCATCTCGGAAGTCCTCTAACATCCATCTCGAGAATCCTCTCATCTCCATCTCGGGAGACCTTTCATCTCCATCTCAGGAAGCCTCATCCCCATTTCAAGAAGCCTCTCATCCCCATCTCAGGGGTCCTCTCGCCTCCATCTCAGGAGTCCTTTCATTTCCATCTCAGGAAGCCTCTCATCCCCATTTTACAAAGCCTCTCATCTTTATCTCAGGAAGCCTCTCATCCCCATCTCAGGAGTCCTCTCTCCTCCATCTCAGGAGTCCTCTCTCCTCCATCTCAGGAGTCCTCTCTCCTCCATCTCAGGAGTCCTTTCATTTCCATCTCAGAGTCCTCTCATCTCCATCACTGGAGTCCAATCATCCAGAGCTCAGGAAGCCTCTCATCTCCATCTCTGGAGGCCTTTCACCCCAATCTCAGGAGCAATCTCATTTCCATCTCAAGGAGTCCTCTTATGCCCATCTCAGGAAGCCTCTCATCCCCATTTCACAAAGCCTCTCAACCCAATCTCAGGATTTCTCTCATCCCCATCTCAAGAGTCCTCTTATCCCCATCTCAGGAGTCCTCTTATCCCCATCTCAGGAGTCCTCTTATCGCCATCTCAGGAGTCCTCTTATCGCCATCTCAGGAGTCCTCTTATTCCCATCTCAGGAGTCCTCTCATCTCCATCTCAAGAGTCCTCTTATCTCCACCACTGGAGTCCAATCATCCAGATTTCAGGAAGCCTCCCCTCTCCATCTCAGGTGTCTTCTCATCCCCATCACAAGAATCCTATCATGCTCATCTCAGGAAGCCTCTCATCTCCATCTCAGGAGCGTTCTTATCCCCATCTCAGAAGTCCTCTCTCCCCCATCTTAGGAAGCCTCTCATCTCCATCTCAGGAGTATTTTATTTCCATCTCAGAATGCCTCTCACCCCAATCTCATAACTACTCTCACCCCCATCTCAGGATTCATGTCATCCTCATCTCAGGTGACCTTTCATCTAAGTCCCAGGAGTCCTCTAACCCCAATCTCAGGAGTCCTCTCATCCCAAGCTCAGGAGTCCTCTCATCCCAGTCTCAGGAGTCCCCTCACCCCCATCTCATGAGTCCTCACCACCATCTTATGAGACCTTTCATTTCCTTCCCAGGAGTCCTCTCACCCCAATCTCATGAGTCCTCACACCCCCATCTCACAAGTCCTCTCAGCCCATCTCAGGAGTCCTCTCAACCCCATCTCAAGAGTCCTCTCACCTCCATCTTAGCAGTCCTTGCACCCCCATCTCACGATTCCCCTCACCCCCATCTCAAAAGTCCTCTCACCCCCATCTCATGAGTCCTCTCAGCCCCATCTCAAAAGACCTCTTACCCCCATCTCAGGAGACCTCTCACCACCATCTCAGCAGTCCTCTCACCTCCATCTTAGCAGTCCTTTCACCCCCATCTCAAGAGATCTCTCACCTCCATCTTAAGAGACCTTTCACCTCCATCTCAAGAGACTTCTCACCCCCATCTCAGTTGTCCTTTCACCCCCATCTCAGGTGTCCTTAAACCCCCATCTTAGGCATCCTCTCTCCCCAGTCTCAGGAGTCCTCTCATCCCTATCTCGGGAGACCTTTCATCTCCGTCCCAGGAGTCCTCTCATCTCCGCCTCGGGTGACCTTTCATCTCCATCTAAGGAGTCCTCTCATCCCCATCTCAGAAGGCCTCTCACCCCAATCTCAGGAGCAGTCTCATTCCCATCTCAAGGAGTCCTCTTATGCCCATTTCAGGAAGCCTCTCGTCCCCATGTCACAAAGCCTCTTATCTTTATCTCAGGAAGTCTCTCATCCCCATCTCAGGAGTCCTCTCTCCTCCATCTCAGGAGTCCTCTCTCCTCCATCTCAGGTGTAGTTTCATTTCCATCTCAGAAGGCTTCTCAACCCAATCTCAGGAGTCCTCTCATCCCCATCTCAAGAGTCCTCTTATCCCCATCTCAGGAGTCCTCTTATCCCCATCTCAAGAGTCCTCTTATCCCCATCTCAAGAGTCCTCTTATCCCCATCTCAGGAGTCCTCTTATCCCCATCTCAGGAGTCCTCTCATCTCCATCACTGGAGTCCAACCATCCAGATCTCAGGAAGCCTCTCATCTCCATCTCAGGTGTCTTCTCATCCCCATCACAAGAATCCTATCATGTTCATATCAGGAAGCCTCTCATCTCCATCTCAGGAGCGTTCTTATCCCCATCTCTGAAGTCCTCTCTCGCCCATCTTAGGACGCCTCTCATCACCATCTCAGGAGTATTTTATTTCCATCTCAGAATGCCTCTCACCCCCATCTCAGGATTCATGTCATCCTCATCTCAGGTGACCTTTCATCTATGTCCCAGGAGTCCTCTAACCCAAATCTCAGGAGTCCTCTCATCCCAATCTCAGGAGTCCCCTCACCCCCATCTCATGAGACCTTTCAATTCCTTCCCAGGAGTCCTCTCACCCCAATCTCACGAGTCCTCACACCTCCATCTCATGAGTCCTCTCACCCCCATCTCACAAGTCCTCTCACCCCCCATCTCAGGATTCATGTCATCCTCATCTCAGGAGTCCTCTCATCCCCATCTCAGGAAGCCTCTCATCCCAACCTCAGGAGGCCGCTCATCCCAACCTCACGAGTCCTTCCATTCCCATCTCACAAGTCCTCTCACCCCCATCTCGAGTCTTCTCACCCCATCTCAGGAGTCCTCTCACCCCCATCTCAGGAGTCCTCTCACCTCCATCTCAGGAGTCCTCTCACCTCCATCTCAGGAGTCCTCTCACCTCCATCTCAGGAGTCCTTTCATCCCCATCTCAGGAGTCCTCTCATCCCCATCTCACGAGTCCTCTCACCCCCATCTCACGAGTCCTCTCATCCCCATCTCAGGAGTCCTCTCATCCCCATCTCAGGAGTCCTTTCATCCCCATCTCAGGAGTCCTCTCATCCCCATCTCAGGAGTCCTCTCATTCCCGTCTCAGGAGTTCTCTCATGCCCATCTCAGGAGTCCTCTTATCCCCATCTCAGGAGTCCTCCCCAACCCATCAGATCAGGTAACATCTTTGACATTGGCCCCATCCCATCCCTCTCTCATCTCCTGGCAGTCAGTCACAATGAGATAGCCCTCCCCTTTCAACATGTATAGCCTGATAGCTTCCAGCTCATTGCCTATGGCAGAGACCTATCATGGTGTCCTTCTGGGTAATCTTCTATGAGAGGGTAAGTGGGTTTTCTCTCCCACAGGATATACATATTAGTAGGGAGCCGTCGCCTTAAGTGAAAGTGGTGACAAATTAGTGAAGTTTCCCAAGTGCGGAAGCAGCTGCAGGGCTATTACTGGGAATCCTTGTACTCATTAACTGCTGTGTACTGTGTGGACGAGTCTGCACCCCCTGAGGAGCTGCAGGCAACTTCTTACCCAACTCTGAAGCCTCAGCATATTTGCTGGAGGTGAATAAACTTTGCTTTATCTCTGATGCAACAAGAAAGCAAAGGAAAGTGTTGTGAGGGTTAAACCCCAAAATTGTTGTGGTGGCGAAGAGAGTGAAAGAGAGAGTGGTAAGGAGCAGATAATAACACTGCCCTGCACCCACAAAGTAACACAGAGTGCACACCGGGTGTACATGTAGTACAGAGGATAAAACAGAGAACACAGACTAAACAGAGTGCACACCGGGTGTATACACTGTACTGTATATATGGAGTACAGAGGATAAAACAGAGCACACAGACTACACAGAGTATACACAGAGTGCACACCGGGTATACATGTAGTACAGAGGATAAAACAGAGCACACACAGACTAAACAGAGTGCACACCGGGTGTATACACTGTACTGTATACTGTATATGGAGTACAGAGGATAAAACAGAGAACACAGACTAAACAGAGTGCACACCGGGTGTATACACTGTACTGTATATATGGAGTACAGAGGATAAAACAGAGCACACAGACTACACAGAGTATACACATAGAGCACACCGCGTATACAAGTATTAAAGAGTATAAAACAGAGCACACACAGACTAAACAGAGTGAACACAGGGTGTATAAACAGTACTGTATACTGTATATGGAGTACAGAGGATAAAACAGAGCACACAGACTACACAGAGTATACACAGAGTGCACACCGGGGTGTATACACTGTTTATATGGAGTACAGGGGATAAACACAGAGCAACCATAGACTACACATGCAGTATACACAGAGTGCACACCGGGGTGTATACACTGTATATATGGAGTAAAGAGGATAAGCACCGAGCAACCATAGACTACACATACAGTATACACAGAGTGCACACCGGGGTGTATACACTGTATATATCTCACTACCTGTAACCTTGATCCATTGCCATCTCACCTCATCCCTGACCTCAGTGCTGTCATCATCCCAGCCCTTGCCCATCTCGTCAACCTATCACTAACCTCTGGCATCTTTCCTTTCTCCTTTAAACATGCGACCATCACACCCATCCTTAAGAAACCAACTCTTGACCCCTCTTGTCTGTCCAACTATCGCCCCATCTCACTGCTTTCATTTGCTTCTAAACTCCTCGAGCAGCACGTCCATCTTCAACTGTCCACCCATCTGTCCTCCAACCTTGTTCTTGACCCACTGCAATCTGGTTTCCGATCCCATCACTCTACTGAAACAGCCCTAACCAAGGTCACCAATGACCTATTAACCGCTAAAGCCTCACGTCACTACTCGATCCTTTTCCTCTTAGACCTGTCCTCTGCCTTTGACACTGTCGACCATTCCCTCCTGCTACACATCCTCTCCTCCCTCGGCATCACGGACTCAGCCCTTTCCTGGATCTCCTCGTACCTCTCTGATTGGACGTTCAACGTTTCTCATTCTCGCTCCACCTCCTCCCCCCGGCCTCTCTCTGTTGGTGTCCCTCAGGGGTCTGTCCTGGGCCCACTACTCTTCTCTCTTTACACTCTTGGCCTAGGTCAGCTCATAGCCTCACATGGCTTTCAATACCACCTGTATGCTGATGACACCCAACTTTACATCTCCGGCCCTGACATCAACTCTTTACTGTCCAAGATCCCAGATTGTCTGTCCTCCATATCCTCTTTCTTCTCCTCCCGTCTCCTAAAACTTAATGTAGAGAAAACAGAATTCATTATCTTTCCACCCTCCCATTCCCTCCCTCCACCTGATCTCTCTATTACAGTCAATGGCTCCACACTCTCACCAGTCACACAAGTCCGCTGCCTCGGGATAACCCTTGACTCCGCTTTGTCCTTCAAACCACACATCCAAACCCTCACTTCCGCCTGCCGCCTCCACCTGAAAAATATTTCACGAATCCGCTCATTCCTCAACCCTGACACTACAAAAATGCTGGTCCATGCCCTTGTCATCTCCCGCCTAGACTACTGTAACATCCTTCTCTGTGGCCTCCCGTCTAGCACTCTTGCTCCCCTTCAATCCATCATCAACTCTGCCGCCCGTCTTATCCACCTCTCTCCTCGCTACTCCTCTGCCTCTCCCCTCTGCCAATCCCTTCACTGGCTTCCCATTGCCCAGCGAATTCACTTCAAGTTGCTAACCATGACCTACAAGGCTCTCCATAACCTCTCCCCTCCGTACATCTCTGCCCTAATCTCCAGATACTCCCCCTCACGCAATCTCCGCTCCTCACAGGACCTTCTTCTCTGCTCTCCCCTTATCAGCTCTTCACACAACCGTCTCCAAGATTTCTCCCGTGCTTCCCCCACACTCTGGAACTCACTGCCCCAACACATCAGACTCTCCTCCACTTTCACCAGCTTCAAAAGCACCCTGAAAACCCATCTCTTCAGGATAGCCTATAAACTATAGTACCCCTTCTGTCACCACACCCTCCACAAACATGTCTGCCCCCACCTTCTGTCTCTTTCCCCCATCCTTGTAGATTGTAAGCCTTCGCGGGCAGGGTTCTCTCTCCATCTGTGCCAGTTGATTGTCACATAGTGTCAGCATTGAACTTGTTTGACTTATGTTATGTTTGTAACCCTCTTGAATGTACAGCGCCCTGGAATTAATTGCGCTCTAAAAATAAATAATAATAATAATAATAATATATCGATTACAGAGGATAAGCACCGAGCAACCATAGACTACACATAGAGGATACACAGAGTGCACACCGGGGGGTATACACTGTTTATATGGAGTACAGAGGATAAAACAGAGCACACAGACTACACAGAGTATACACAGAGTGCACACCGGGGTGTATACACTGTTTATATGGAGTACAGGTGATAAACACAGAGCAACCATAGACTACACATGCAGTATACACAGAGTGCACACCGGGGTGTATACAGTGTATATATGGAGTAAAGAGGATAAGCACCGAGCAACCATAGACTACACATACAGTATACACAGAGTGCACACCGGGGTGTATACACTGTATATATGGATTACAGAGGATCAGCACCGAGCAACCATAGACTACACATAGAGGATACACAGAGTGCACACCGGGGTGTATACACTGTTTATATGGAGTACAGAGGATAAAACAGAGCAACCATAGACTACACATAGAGGATACACAAAGTGCACACCGGGGTGTATACACTGTATACATGGAATACAAGGGATAAACACAGAGCAAACATAGACTACACATAGAGGGAACACAGAGTGCCCACCGGGGTGTATATACTGTGTGTATGGAGTACAGAGGATAAAACAGATCACACACAGACTAAACAGAGTGCACACCGGGTGTAAACACTGTACTGTATATATGAGTACAGAGGATAAAACAGAGCACACAGACTACACAGAGTATACATAGAGTGCACACACCGGGGTGTATACACTGTTTATATGGAGTACAGGGGATAAACACAGAGCAACCATAGAATACACATGCAGTATACACAGAGTGCACACCGGGGTGTATACACTGTATATATGGAGTACAGAGGATACGCACCGAGCAACCATAGACTACACATAGAGGATACACAGAGTGCACACCTGGGTGTATACACTGTTTATATGGAGTACAGGGGATAAAACAGAGCAACCATAGACTACACATAGAGGATACACAGAGTGCACACTGTGGTGGATACACTGTTTATATGGAGTACAGGGGATAAAACAGAGCAACCATAGACTACACATAGAGGATACACAGAGTGCACACTGTGGTGGATACACTGTACATATGGAGTACAGGGGATAAAACAGAGCAACCATAGACTACACATAGAGGATACACAGAGTGCACACCGGGGTGTATACACTGTTTATATGGAGTACAGAGGACAAAACAGAGCAACCATAGACTACACACAGAGTGCACACCGGGGTGTATACAATGTTTATATGGAGTGCAGAGGATAAAACAGAGCAACCATAGACTACAAATAAAGGATAAACAGAGTGCACACCGGGGTGTACATGTAGTACAGAGGTAAAAACAGAGCACACACAGACTACACAGAGTATACACACCGGGTGTATACACTGTATATATGGAGAACAGAGGATAAGTACTGAGCAACCACAGACTACACAGAGTATACACACCGGGGTGGATACACTGTGTATATATAGTACAAAGAAGAAGACAGAGCACACACAGACTGCACATAGAGAATACACAGAGTGCACAACAGGGTGTATATACTGTATGTATGTAGTACAAGGGATAACAGAGCAACCACAGACTGCACATAGAGGATACATAGAGTGCACACCAAGATTTTTTTTTAACTTACAAACAAAAGATTCCTAAAAATTCCTGATGTGGAATCGATTTGAGGCACCATGTGCACAGGACAATGCAGAGGTCTAGCGGAGTCCAGGCCTCGACGGTTCAGAGCATGAGTGAGACCAAAAAGGGGTATTAATGCAATGTGTGTGTGTATACAGATGCAGGTGTGTATGCAGGTACAGGTATATACAGGTGTATGTAGGTTCAGGTATATACAGATGTGTATGTAGGTTCAGGTATGTATTACAGGTGTGTATAAAGGTATAGGTGTATATACAGATACATGAGTATATATAGGTACAGATGTTTATGCAGGTACAGGTTTGTTTGCAGGCACAGGTGTATATACAGGTACAGACATATATACAGGTACAGAGGTACATATAAGTACAAGGGTGTATACAGGTATAGGTGTGTATACAGGCATATATACAGGTACAGGTGTGTATAAAGGTACAGAGGTGTATATAGGCAGCCACTTTGCTGCATCATGGTAACCACCAAGCCACCATAACCACTGAGTCTCCATGGTGCACTATATTAACCACTGAACCTCCATGGTGCACTATACTAACCACTGAACCTCCATTGTGCACTATGCTAACCACTGAACCTCCAGGGTGCACTATGCTAACAACTGAACCTCGATGGTGCACTATGCTAACTACTGAACCTCCATGGTGCACTATGCTAACCACTGAACCTCCATGGTGCACTATGCTAACCACTGAACCTCCATGGTGCACTATGCTAACCACTGAACCTCCTGCTGCCACTGTGGGCGCAGGAGATGACACATTTCATGCTTCTGTATATGGTTTGCCATAGAATGATCTTGTGGACGGACCCTCTGTGTAATCCGGTCCTTGGCCTCCATTACTGCCCGCTGGATCACACCCATATGCCAGCTTCCCGTCCCCTGTCTCCGCTTGCCGTGCTCCTGGCACCACAGTCACAGGAACAGTCTGCAGCACAGAGTATTTGAGCCTAAGGCCTGATTGTGTGGCAAGAATCTGATGTTTTTCCTGACAACTCCCTAGAGCCAATGTCTTTGGGGTCAGTGCTCTGTATTTATAGTAACAAGCGGCAGCTCTGTGCGGCTGATAGCAGATCTTTATGACCCGCGGCGCAGCGGCCTCCAATTAGCGGTGATTGTTGGAGGGCTGTAAACCGCGGCCTGGGTGGCTTTTCCTTCAAGTGACTTTAGGCCCAGTTCAGCAGCTGATACTGCAAAGAGAAAGAATCACACAGATAATTATGAAGGAGCAACTCATACTCGTAGGTGCAAGGAACCCAGCGGCGTCCGCACAGGGGGCTCCGGGTACGGATCATAGACCTGTGCGGGCATCCAAGATGGCGGGAACAATGATTGGAGTGGCAATGCAAATTCATTAGAGTTGGTCACTGGGTACAATCTTCTAGAATTGGGTATGGTCACTGGGTACGGTCTCCTTTTATTGGGTATGGTCAATGGGTACAGTGTCCTGGTGTTGGGTATGGTCAATGGGTACAGTGTTCTGGTGTTTGGTATGGTCAATGGGTAGGGTCACTGGGTATGGTCTCCGGGTCTTGGGGATGGTCACTGGGTGCGGTCTCCTGGTATTGGGGATGGTCACTGGGTGCAGTCTCCTGGTATTGGGGATGGTCACTGGGTGCAGTCTCCTGGTATTGGGTATGGTTAATGGGTACAGACTCCTGGTATTGGGTATGGTAACTGGGTACGGTCTCCTGGTATTGGGGATGGTCACTGGGTGCAGTCTCCTGGTATTGGGTATGGTCACTGGGTGCAGTCTCCTGGTATCGGGGATGGTCAATGGGTGCAGTCTCCTGGTATTCGGTATGGTTACTGGGTGCGGTCTCCTTTTATTGGGTATGGTCAATGGGTACAGTGTCCTGGTGTTGGGTGTGGTCATGGGTACCATCTGCTTGTGTTGGGTATGGTCAATGGGTACGGTCTCCTGGTGTTGGGTGTGGTCACTGGGTACAGTCTCCTGGTGTTGGATATGGTCACTGGACACAATCTCCTGGTATTGGGTATGGTCAATGGGTATGGTCACTGGGTACAGTCTCCTGGTATTGGATGTGGTCACTGGGTACAATCTCCTGGTATTGGGTATGGTCACTGGGTACAATCTCCTGGGATTGGGTATAGTCAATTGGTATGGTGTCCTGGTGTTGGGTGTGGTCATGTGTACCGTCTGTTGATGTTGGGTATGGTCAAGGGGTACGGTGTCCTGGTGTTGAGTGTGGTCACTGGGTACAGTCTCCTCATGTTGGATATGGTCAATGGGCACAATCTCCGGGTATTGGGTATGGTCACTGCGTACGGTCTCCTGGTATTGGGTGTGGTCAATGTGTATGGTCACTGGGTATGGTCTCCATATGGTCAATGGGCACAATCTCCGGGTATTGGGTATGGTCACTGCGTACGGTCTCCTGGTATTGGGTGTGGTCAATGTGTATGGTCACTGGGTATGGTCTCCTGGTATTGAGTGTGGTCACTGGGTACAGTCTCCTCATGTTGGATATGGTCAATGGGCACAATCTCCGGGTATTGGGTATGGTCACTGCGTACGGTCTCCTGGTATTGGGTGTGGTCAATGTGTATGGTCACTGGGTATGGTCTCCTGGTATTGGATGTGGTCACTGGTTACAATCTCGTGGTATTGGGTATGATCACTGGGTACTGTCTCCCGGTAGTGGGTATAGTCAATGGGTTCAGTCTTCTGGTATTGGGTATGGTCACTGGGTACAGTCTCCTGGTATTGGGTATAATCACTGGGTACGATCTTCTGGCATGGAGTATGGTCACTGCTTGAAATCGCAATGTGTTGGGTATAATCTCTGGGTATAGACACTGGATAGAATCTCCTGGTACTGGGTCTGGTCACTGGGTATGGTCTTCTGATGTTTGGTATGGACACTGGGTACAATCTCCAGGTGTTGGGGATGGTCACGGCGTAAGGAGAGACTGAATTATACCACTACATCATGACCACATATAACCACCACATAGTAACTGAATAAAACCTCCACACTATGATCACATGTCACCACCACAGAGTGATTGAATAATACCGCCACATAACACCACCACATCGTGAATGAATATTAATACAGCATCATGACCACATATCACCACTACACAGTGACTGAATACCACACACTATGACCACATATCCCCACCACATAGTGACAGAATGATACCACCACACCATGACCACATATCACCTCCACATAATGACTGAATAATACACCCACATCATAAAAACATATCACCACAAAATAGTGACTGGATAATACTCCCACATCTTGACCACATATCACCACCACATAGTGACTGAATAATACCGCCACACCGTGACCACATATCACCACAACATAGTGACTGAATAATATCACAACACCATAACCACATATCACCAGCACAAAGTTTCTGAATAATATCTCCACACCATGACCACATATCACCACCATATAGTGACTAAATCATACCACTACACTAGTACCACATATCACCATGACATAGTGTCTGAATAATAGCACCACATAGTGACTGAATGATACCTTCACACCACGACCACATATTACCACCACATAGTTGCTGAATAATATCACCACATCATATCACCATACAGTGGCTAAGTAGTACCACAACATCATGACCACATATCAGCACCACATAGTGACTGCATAAAACCCTCACTTCATGACCATAAACCACTATCACATAGTGACTGAGTACTGCCACACCATGATCACATATCACCACCACATAGTGACTGATTAATACCTCTACCTCATGACCACATATAACCACCACACAGTGACTGAAAAATACCACCACACTATGACCACATACCACCACCACATAGTGACTGAACAATACCACATAACCATGCCCACGTATCACCACCACATACGGACCGTATTTTATATCCACACGATGACCACATATCACCACCACATAGTGACTGAATAATTCCTCCACAACATGATCACATATCACCAGCACACAGTGAATGAATTATACCTCCACACCATGACCACATATCACCACTACATAGTTGCTGAATAATATCACCACATCTCATAACCATACAGTGGCTGAATAGTACCACAACATCACGACCACATATCAGCACCACATAGTGACTGCATAAAACCCTCACTTCATGACCATAAACGACTACCACATAGTGACTGACTACCACCACACCAAGATCACGTATCACCACCACATAGTGACTGATTAATACCTCTACCTCATGACCACATATAACCACCACATAGTGACTGAAACATACCACAGCACTATGACCACATACCACCACCACATAGTGACTGAACAATACCACATAACCATGACCACGTATCACCACCACATAGTGACTGAATTTTATCTCCACACCATGACCACATATCACCACCACATAGTGACTAAATAATACCTCCACAACATGATCACATATCACCAGCACACAGTGACTGAATAATACCTCCACACTATGACCACATATCACCACCATGTAGTGACTGAATAATACCACAACACCATGACCAGATATCATTGTCACATAGTGACTTAAAAAACCACCACATAGTGACTGCATAATACCACCACAAAGTGACTGAATAGAACCACACCACCATGACCACACATCACCACAACATAGTGACTGAAAAAAACACCACATGGTGACTGAACAATACCACCATATCATGACCATATATCACCACCACACCGTGACCACATATAACCACCACATAGTAACTAATTAATACCACAACACCATGACCACATATGACCTCCACATAGTGTCTGAATAACATCACCACATATCACTACCACATAGTGACCGAATAACATCACCACATATCAGCACCAGATAGTGACTAAATAATACCTAAACACCATGACCACATATCACCATATAGTGACTTAATACCACCACACCATGACCACATAGTTACTGAATAATACCACCATATACCACTCCCTCATAATGACTGAATACCACCACGCATCACCACCACTGTGACTGAATAATACCACTACACTATGACCACATATTACCACCACATAGTGACTGAATAATACCCCCACAACATAACCACATATCCCCATCACATAGTGACTGAATAACTCAACATCATGACCACATATCACCACATAGTGACTGAATAATACCTCCACATCATGACAACATATCCCCACCACGTAGTGACTGAATACCTCCACACCATGACAACATATCCCCACCACATAGTGACTGAACAATACCAGTACAACATGATCACATATCACCACCCCTATTGTGACTGAATAATAACTTCCAATCATGACACATATCGCCACCACATAGTGACTGAATAATACTGCCATACCATGACCTCATCTCACCACCACATAGTGACTAATGCCGCAACATATCATCATCACATTGTGACTAAATAATAGCACCACATAATACTACCGCATAGTGGCTGAATAATTCTGCCACAAATGGACCACATATCACCACTGCATAATGACTGAATACCACCACATATCACCACCACTGTGACTGAATAATACCACTACACCCTGACCACATACTGTATTACCACCACATAGTGACTTAATAACAACTCCACATCATGACCACATATCACCACATAGTGACCGAATAATACCACAACACCATGACCATATATCACCACCACATAGTTACTGAATAATAACACCACATAGTGACTGGATATTGCCACCACACAATGACCACATTTCACCACTACAAAGCAACTGAATAATACCTCCACACCATGATCATGGTAACTGAATAATATCACCACATATCATCCCCACATATCACCACCACATACAGTGTCCCTATAGTGGTAGACACCAGTGTACACAGGCTGTTCAGACTGTACATTACCTCCATACAGTGACCATATAGTGGTAGACATCAGTGTACACAGGCTCGGCAGACTATATACTACCTCTATACAGCGACCATATAGTGGTAGAGACCAGTGTACACAGGCTCTGCAGCCTGTATACTACCTCCCTACAGTGTTCATATTGTGGTAGACACCACTGTACACAGATTCTGTAGACTGTATATTACCATCGTACAGTGACCATATACTGCTAGACACCAGTGTACACAGGTTCTGTAGACTGTATATCACCACCATACAGTGACCATATACTGGTAGACACCAGTGTACACAGGTTCTGCAGACTGTATATTACCTCCATACGGTGACCATATAATGGTAGGTACCAGTGTATACAGGTTCTGCAGACTGTATAATACCGCCATACAGTGACCGTTTAGTGGTAGACACCAGTGTACACAGGCTCTGCAGACTGTATATTACCTCCATACAGTGACCATATAGTGGTAGGTACCAGTGCACACAGGCTCTGCAGACTGTATATTACCTCCATACAGTGACCATATAGTGGTAGACACCAGTGTACACAGGCTCTGCAGACTGTATATTACCTCCATACAGTGACCATATAGTGGTAGGTACCAGTGTACACAGGCTCTGCAGACTGTATATTACCCCCATACAGTGACCATATAGTGGTAGGTACCAGTGTACACAGGCTCTGCAGACTGTATATTACCTCCATACAGTGACCATATAGTGGTAGTTACCAGTGTACACAGGCTCTGCAGACTGTATGTTACCTCCATACAGTGACCATATAGTGGTAGACACCAGTGTACACAGACTCTGCAGACTGTATATTACCTCCATACAGTGACCATATAGTGGTAGACACCAGTGTACACAGGCTCTGCAGACTGTATATTACCTCCATACAGTGACCATATAGTGGTAGTCACCAGTGTACACAGGCTCTGCAGACTGTATATTACCACCATACAGTGACCATATAGTGGTAGACACCAGTGTACACAGACTCTGCAGACTGTATATTACCTCCATAAGCTGACCATATAGTGTTAGATAGCAGTGTATACAGACTCTGCAGACTGTATACTACCTCCATACAGTGACCATATAATGGTAGGTACCAGTGTACACAGGCTCTCTGCACACATGTAAGTGATTACAGTAAAGCTAGATCCATGTACTCTAATGGTAGAAGCCAGGTATGTGGATCCCTAGGGTCACCGTGACAGATGGAGATGCAAGTCATGAGGGAGGTCTAAGTAGCTGCTGGTCTTCACCAAAGCCCGCCGCATGGCCGATTGGACATAGATGTGGTACCCCTAGGTCGCTACCCCTGATGTGGCAACTAGCGGTGACAACCGAAGTGCCGGATGCCCGTGGCTCCCCCTTTCCCCTGGGGCCTCCTCTCACCTATATGCCTGAATATCAGGAGTAGATAAAGTACAATATTGACTCTGCTGATAATACGAGCAAAGTCTTTGTTGACTCTGTACCTTACACAGCGACGCGGGCTCCTTCATGTAAATGGTGAGTAATAACTGTCACCCCCGGCGCACCAGGGATATGTACACCCCAATCCTGTACAATTCCCCCCAGTGCACTAGGGATGCGTACACCCCCATCCTGCACAATCCCCAGTGCACCAGGGATACGTACAACCCCATCGTGCACAATTCCCCCCAGTGCACCAGGGTTATGAACACCCCCATCCTGCACAATCCCCAGTGCACCAGGGATACGTACACCCCCATCCTGCACAATCCCCCCAGTGCACCAGGGTTATGAACACCCCCATCCTGCACAATACAACCAGTGCACCAGGGTTATGAACACCCCCATCCTTCACAATCCCCCCAGTGCACCAGGATACGTACACCCCCATCCTGCACAATCCCCCCAGTGCACCAGGGTTACGTACACCCCCATCCTGCACAATCCTCCCAGTGCACCAGGATTATGAGCACCCCCATCCTGCACAATCCCCCCAGTGCACCAGGGTTATGAGCACCCCCATCCTGCACAATTCCCCCCAGTGCACCAGGGTTATGACCACCCCCAACCTGCACAATCCCCCCAGTGCACCAGGGTTACGAACATCCCCATCCTGCACAATCCCCCCAGTGCACCAGGGGTATGACCAGCCCCAGCCTGCACATTCCCCCCAGTGTACCAGGGATATGTACACCTCCACCCTGCACAATCCCCCCAATGCACCAAGGATATGTACACCTCCATCCTGCACAATCCAGTCCCAGTGGATTCCTCCAGTCTATTCATATTCTGCTGGATGGAGATCACAGTGGTCTATCTTACAGTGCACTACCCATGGATACCTCGAGTCTATTAATCCTGTGCTGGACGGAGACCACACTGGACGTTTCCACTCTATCCCATTTCAGTCCTCATGGATACCTCCAGTCTATTCATCTTCTGCTGAATGAAGACCACACTGGACATGTCCACCCCACATCACAGTCCGCTCTCCATGGATACCTTCAGTCTATTCATCTCCTATTGGATGGAGACCACACTGTACATGTCGGTCTATATCGAAGTGCAGTCCCAATGGATTCCTCCAGTCTATTCATCTTCTGCTGGATGGAGATCATAGTGGTCTATATTACAGTGCACTCCCCATGGATACCTACAGTCTATAAATCTTCTGCTGGATGGAGACCACACTGGACACATCCACTCTCTCACGTTTCAGTCCTCATGGATATCTCCAGTCTATTCATCTTCTGCTAGGTGGAGACCACACTGGACGTGTCCACCCTACATCACAGTCCAGTCCTCCGATACTGCCAGTCTATTCATCTTCTGCTTGATGGAGACCACACTGGACACTTCCACCATACATCACAGTCCACTCACTATGGATACCTCGAGTCTATTCATCTTCTACTGGATGGAGACCACCCTACATCACAGTCTACTCCCCATGGATACCTCTAGTCTATTCATCTTCTTTTGGATGGAGACCACACTGGACACGTCCACCCTACATTGCAGTCCAGTCCTCATGAATACTTCCAGTCTATTAATCTTCTGTTGGACGGATACAACACTGCGCACATCCACCTAACATCACAGTCCACCACCCATGGATACCTGCAGTCTATTCATCTTCTGCTGAATGAAGACCACACTGGATACATCTACCCTACATCACAATCCACTTGTCATGGATTCCTCCAGTCTATTAATCTTCTGTTGGATAAAGACCACAGTGGACACATCCACCCTACATCACAGTCCAGTCCTCATGGACTCCTCCAGTCTCATGTTCTGCTGGATGGAGACCACAATGGACACATCCACCCTACATCACGGTCCACTGCCCATGGATACCTCCAGTCTATTCATCTTCTGCTGAATGAAGACATACGGGTTACATCCACCCTACATCACAGTCCAGTCCTCATGGATTCCTCCAGCCTCTTCAAGTTCTGCTGTATGGAGACCACAATGGACACGTCCACCCTACATCCCTATCCAGTCCTCATGGATTCCTCCAGTCTCTTCATTTTCTGTTGGATGGAGACCACACTGGACAAGTCCACCCTACATCACGGCCCACTGCCCATGGTTTCCTCCAGTCTCTTCATGTTCTGCTGGATGGAGACCACAATGGACACATCCACCCTACATCACGGTCCACTGCCCATGGATACCTCCAGTCTATTCATCTTCTTCTGATGAAGACTACACTGGATACCTCTACCGTACTTCACAGTCCACTCTTCATGTATTCCTCCAGTGTCTTCATGTTCTGCTGGATGGAGACCACGCTGGACACATCCACCCTACATTACGTCCAGTCCTCATGGATTCCTTCAGTCTATTCATCTCCTACTGGATGGAGACCACACTGTACATTTCCACACTATATCGAAGTGCAGTCCCAATGGATTCCTGTATTCTATTCATCTTCTGCTGGATGGAGATCATAGTGGTCTATATTACAGTGCACTCCCCATGGATACCTACAGTCTATAAATCTTCTGCTGGATGGAGACCACACTGGACACATCCACTCTCTCACGTTTCAGTCCTTATAGATATCTCCAGTCTATTCATCTTCTGCTAGGTGGACACCACACTGGACGTGTCCACCCTACATCACAGTCCAGTCCTCAGATACTGCCAGTCTATTCATCTACTGCTTGATGGAGACCACACTGGACACTTCCACCATACATCACAGTCTACTCCCCATGGATACCTCTAGTCTATTCATCTTCTTTTGGATGGAGACCACACTGGACACGTCCACCCTACATTGCAGTCCAATCCTCATGAATACCTCCAGTCTATTCATCTTCTGTTGGATGGATACAACACTGGGCATATCCATCTAACATCACAGTCTACCACCCATGGATACCTGCAGTCTATTCATCTTCTGCTGAATGAAGACCACACTGGATACATCTACCCTACATCACAATCCACTTGTCATGGATTCCTCCAGTCTATTAATCTTCTGTTGGATAAAGACCACAGTGGACACATCCACCCTACATCACAGTCCAGTCCTCATGGACTCCTCCAGTCTCATGTTCTGCTGGATGGAGACCACAATGGACACGTCCACCCTACATCACTATCCAGTCCTCATGGATTCCTCCAGTCTCTTCATTTTCTGTTGGATGGAGACCACATTGGACAAGTCCACCCTACATCACGGCCCACTGCCCATGGATTCCTCCAGTCTCTTCATGTTCTGCTGGATGGAGACCACAATGGACAAGTTCACCCTACATCACCGTCCACTGCCCATGGATACCTCCAGTCTATTCATCTTCTTCTGATGAAGACTACACTGGAGACCTCTACCGTACTTCACCGTCCACTCTTCATGTATTCCTCCAGTGTCTTCATGTTCTGCTGGATGGAGACCACGCTGGACACATCCGCCCTACATTACAGTCCAGTCCTCATGGATTCCTTCAGTCTCTTCATGTTCTGCTGATGGAGACCACACTGGACAAGTCCATCCTACATCATGGTCCACTGCCCATGGATACCTCCAGTCTATTCATCTTCTTCTGATGAAGACCACACTGGATACCTCTACCGTACTTCACAGTCCACTCCTCATGGATTCCTCCAGAGTCTTCATGTTCTGCTGGATGGAGACCACACTGGACACATCCACCCCACATTACAGTCCAGTCCTCATGGATTCCTTCAGTCTCTTCATATTCTGCTGTATGGAGACCACACTGGACAAGTCCACCCTACATCACGGTCCACTGCCCATGGATTCCTACAGTCTCTTCATGTTCTGCTGGATGGAGACCATGCTGGACACATCCACCCTACATTACAGTCCAGTCCTCATGGATTCCTCCAGTCTCTTCATGTTCTGCTGGATGGAGACCACGCTGGACACATCCACCCTACATTACAGTCCAGTCCTCATGGATTCCTCCAGTCTGGCGTCCATCAATCCAGCGGTCGCACAGAATACCTACAACCAGATCCATAACAACAAGGAGTTTACGTTAATGACGCACTCCATGTCTGATGACATTGCAAGGTGTAATGCATGGAGTCATTGTTTCCAAGGAGTGCCCCAGCTCTTACATCACAGTAACGTGATGTGAAGTATGAACCTAGAGGAATCTCATCCAGGGACTATAAGTATGATAATTACTGGGGGCAGAGAGCAGTGCATGGAAAGAAGGATGCGGCCGCTGACCTGGAGCCAGGAATGTGGAAAATGCCATCAATGCTGGAAATAAGCAAACAAGTGCAATGGAGTTAAGAGACGCAAGTTACAGGCGACACCAGCCCAGAGGCGTCTACAGCCGGGGCCACAACTCATAGACATTGCCCCGCTGGAAACGCAGAGGTGCAACTGCAAAAAGGCAAAATTTCCACAGGGGCCCCTCGTAGTGCCGTCCACAGCACTAACAGGGGCCAAATGCATTGCAGGGGCGGCTGGGGTCCTGTAAGGTGACACTAGGGCTCTATAGATATAGCTGAGCCAAAACTCATGGACAGAGCCCTGCTGGAAATATAGAGGTAGAGCTGCAAGAGGCAGAATCTCTGCAGCTGCCCCTCATAGTGTAGTAAGAGGGGCCACATGCATTGGAGAGACGTCTGTGGTCTCTTCAAGTAACGTATATAGTGATATACAGTATATACAAAGTAGGGGCCATTGATAGTCAGAGAGCCAGGGTCATTCTGGAAATGTATAGGTGCAGCTGCAAGAGCCAGAATCTCCGCAGGGGCCCCTGGTAGTGCAGTAAGAGGGGCCACATGCATTATAGGAATTGCTGGGTTCCACTACTATAACACTGGGGCTCTATAGATTCAGACGGGGCCACGTATAACCACTGCACTGCATGAATGTACTAACACGCATAACTAGCACAGAATGCAGGATCTGCAGCCATCATTCACAGGGCGTGACTCTCATCATCCTTTATCAATTATTAGAGTCCATTATCTAATGACCCAGCATCGAACATGTAATGATAGGAGACGCGGCTGATGACACCGGCTCTACCCTAAATGAAGTCTGATGTGCGGACTGTACCCTGCACTCCCCCAGGGGCGACATCAATTCTGCTGTCTGGGGCCTGGATTAAAAGGGGCCACTGAGAGGGTGCAAGATCTGAACCTCGGAGACACAACTGAGCCTCAGAGACAAATCTGAGCCCCAGAGACACATCTGAGCCCCAGAGACACGTCTGAGCCTCGGGGACACGACTGAGCCTCAAAAGATGAGAAAACAAAATGCAATGACACAGAATGACGCACCCTCGTGTATTACCATAACAATAAAATTGGTGTTAGGTAGGTGAGTGTGAACACGCCCACCTGATATTGTTGTGTGTTAAACAAGGAGGTACAACTCTCCATACAGCAGATGATTGGTGAGCAAGTGCTTGGGAAGGATGCAGCGAGTCCCTTCTGCCTGTTCAGTTCTGTGACTCATGGGCCCCAGGATAAAGCAAATGGAAGCAAGATTATCAGTTCACCGAAAGCCTAAAGGGAGGCCGGGGACACTAAAACACACATCTGACACATCCGAGCCTCGGAGACACGTCCAAACTTCAGAGACACGACTGAACCTCCGAGACACCCCTGAGCCTCGGAGACACAACTGAGCCTCAGAGACACAACTGAGTCTCAGAGACACAACTGAGTCTCAGAGACACGTCCGAACCTCGGAGACACGTCCAAACTTCAGAGACACGACTGAGCCTCAAAGACATGTCCGAACCTCGGAGACACGTCCGAACCTCGGAGACACAACTGAGCCTCAGAGACACGACTGAGCCTCAGAGACACGACTGAACCTCAGAGACACGACTGAACCTCAGAGACACAAGTGAGCCTCAGAGACACAACTGAGCCTCGGAGACACGTCCGAACCTCGGAGACACAGCTGAGCCTCAGAGACACAACTGAGCCTCGGTGACACAACTGAGTCTCAGAGACACAACTGAGCCTCAAAGACACAACTGAGCCTCAGAGACACATCTAAGCCTCAGAGACACAACTGAGCCTCAGAGACACGACTGAGCCTCGGAGACACATCTGAGCCTCGGAGACACGTCCAAACTTCAGAGACACAACTGAACCTCAGAGACACGACTGAGCCTCGGAGACACGACTGAGCCTCGGAGACACAACTGAGCCTCGGAGACACAACTGAGCCTCAGAGACACAACTGAGCCTGAGACACGTCCGAACCTTGGAGACACGTCTGAACCTTTATGACACACCTGAGCCTCTGAGACACAGCTGAGCCTCGGTGACACAACTGAGTCTCAGAGACACAACTGAGCCTCAAAGACACAACTGAGCCTCAAAGACACAACTGAGCCTCGGAGACACATCTGAGCCTCAGAGACACAACTGAGCCTCAGAGACACAACTGAGCCTCAGAGACACAACTGAGCCTCTGAGACACATCTGAGCCTCGGAGACACGTCCAAACTTCAGAGACACAACTGAACCTCAGAGACACGACTGAGCCTCGGAGACACGACTGAGCCTCGGAGACACAACTGAGCCTCGGAGACACAACTGAGCCTCGGAGACACAACTGAGCCTCGGAGACACAACTGAGCCTCAGAGACACAGCTGAGCCTGAGACACGTCCGAACCTTGGAGACACGTCTGAACCTTTATGAACACCTGAGCCTCTGAGACACGACTGAGTCTCGGAGACACGTCTTAGCCTCGGAGACACGTCTGAGCCTCGGAGACACGTCTGAGCCTCGGAGACACGTCTGAGCCTCGGAGACACAACTGACCCTCGGAGACACGTATGAGCTTCGTAGACACAACCGAAACTTGGAGACACAACTGAGCCTCAGAGGCACAACTGAGCGACGGAGACACGTCCGAGCCTCGGAGACACAGCTGAGCCTCAGAAACACAACTGAGCCTCAGAAACACAACTGAGCCTCAGAAACACAACTGAGCCTCGGAGACACAACTGAGCCTCAGGGACACAACTGAGCTTCGGAGACACAACTGAGCCTCGGAGACACAACTGAGCCTCAGTTACACATCTGAGCCTTGGAGACACAACTGAGACACAAACCTAGGAGACATGTCCGAACCTCGGAGACATAACTGAGCCTCGGAGACACAACTGAGCCTCGGAGACACAACTGAGCCGGAGACACGTCCGACCCTTGGAGACACAACTGAGCGTCTGAGTCTCGTCTGAGCCTCTGAGACACAACTGAGCCTCGGAGAAACGTCTGAGCTTCGGAGACACAACTGAGCCTCAGAAACACAACTGAGCCTCAGAAACACAACTGAGCCCCAGAGACACGACTGAACCTCCGAGACACACCTGAGCCTCGGAGACACAACTGAGCCTCAGAGACACAACTGAGACTCAGAGACACGTCCGAACCTTGGAGACACGTCCAAACTTCAGAGACACGACTGAGCCTCAAAGACATGTCCGAATCTCGGAGACACGTCCGAACCTCGGAGACACAACTGAGCCTCAAAGACACAACTGAGCCTCAGAGACACGACTGAGCCTCAGAGACACGACTGAACCTCAGAGACACGACTGAGCCTCGGAGACACAAGTGAGCCTCAGAGACACAACTGAGCCTCGGTGACACAACTGAGTCTCAGAGACACAACTGAGCCTCAGAGACACTACTGATCCTCAGAGACACATCTGAGCCTCAGAGACACCTCTGAGCCTCAGAGACACAACTGAGCCTCAGAGACACGACTGAGCCTCGGAGACACATCTGAGCCTCGGAGACACGTCCAAACTTCAGAGACACAACTGAACCTCAGAGACATGACTGAGCCTCGGAGACACAACTGAGCCTCGGAGACACAACTGAGCCTCGGAGACACAACTGAGCCTCGGAAACACAACTGAGCTCGGAGACCACATATGAGTCTGAGACACGTCCGAACCTTGGAGACACGTCTGAACCTTGAAGACACACCTGAGCCTCTGAGACACGACTGAGCCTCGGAGACACGTCTTAGCCTCGGAGACACGTCTGAGCCTCGGAGACACGTCTGAGCCTCGGAGACACAACTGAGCCTCGGAGACACGTCTGAGCTTCGGAGACACGTCTGAGCCTCAGACACACTGACCTCCGGAGACACGTCTGAGCTCGGAGACAACATCACGAACCTTGGAGACACAACTGAGCCTCTGAGACACAACTGAGCCTCGGAGACACGTCCGAGCCTCGGAGACACAGCTGAGCCTCAGAAACACAACTGAGCCTCAGAAACACAACTGAGCCTCGGAGACACAACTGAGCCTCAGGGACACAACTGAGACTTCGGAGAACAAACTGAGCCTCGGAGACACAACTGAGCCTCAGTTACACAATCTGAGTCTCGGAGACAAGAACTGAGACACAAACCTAGGAGACATGTCTCGAGACCTCGGAGTACTAACTGAGCTGGAGACACAACTGAGCCGGAGACAACTGTCCGAAACTGGAGACACAACTGAGCGTCTAGAACACGTCTGAGCCTCAAGGACACAACTGAGCTCGGAGAAACGTTGAGCTTCGGAGACACAACTGAGCCTCAGAAACACAACTGAGCCTCAGAAACACAACTGAGCCCCGGAGACACAACTGAGTCCCGGAGACACAACTGAGCCTCGGAGACACAACTGAGCCTCGGAGACACAACTGAGCCTCGGAGACACAACTGAGCCTCGGTGAAACATCTGAGCATCGGAGACACAACTGAGCCTCGGAGAAACGTCCGAACCTAGGAGACATGTCCGAACCTCGGAGACACAACTGAGCCTCGGAGACACAACTGAGCCTCAGAGACCCAACTGAGCCGGAGACACGTCCGAACCTTGGAGACACAACTGAGCGTCTGAGACAGGTCTGAGCCTCAGAGACACAACTGAGCTTTGGAGACACGTCTGAGCTTCGGAGACACAACTGAGCCTCAGAAACACAACTGAGCCTCAGAAACACCACTGAGCCCCGGAGACACAACTGAGCCCCGGAGACACAACTGAGCCCCGGAGACACAACTGAGCCCCGGAGACACAACTGAGCCCCGGAGACACAACTGAGCCCCGGAGACACAACTGAGCCCCGGAGACACAACTGAGCCCGGAGACACAACTGAGCCTCAGGGACACAACTGAGCCTCGGAGACACAACTGAGCCTCGGAGACACAACTGAGCCTCGGTGACACATCTGAGCCTCGGAGACACAACTGAGCCTCAGAGACACATCTGAGCCTCGGAGAAACGTCCGAACCTAGGAGACAAGTCCGAACCTCGGAGACACAACTGAGCCTCAGAGACACAACTGAGCATCAGAGACACAACTGAGCCGGAGACACGTCCGAACCTTGGAGACACAACTGAGCCTCGGAGACACAACTGAGCATCAGAGACACAACTGAGCCGGAGACACGTCTGAGCCTCAGAGACACAACTGAGCCTCGGAGACACGACTGAGCTTCGGAGACACAACTGAGCCTCAGAAACACAAATGAGCCCAGAAAAACAACTAGCCCCCCAGAAAACAATGGCCCGGAGACAAATGAGCCCCGGGACACAACTTGGCCTCGGAGACACAACTGAGCCCCGGAGACACAACTGAAACCTCAGGGGCAAAACTGAGCCTGGAGACACAACTGAGTCGGAGGGGCACAACTGAGCCTCGGTGACACAATGAGCCTCGGTGAACATCTGAGCCTCGGAGACACAACTGACCTCAGAGACACAAAATGAGCCCCGGAAAACGCCGAACCTGGAGACATGTCCGAACCTCGGAGACACAACGATCAGAGACACAAATGAGCCTCGGAGACACCCCTGAGCCTCGGAGACACAACTGAGCTCGGAGACACAAAATGAGGGGCCCCAGGGACACAATGAGCTTCGGGACCAATGAGCCTCGGGGACACAACGAGCTCAGTTACAATCTGAGCCTTTAGACACAAATAGACACAAACCCAGGGAATGTCCGAACCTGGGGACATAACTGAGCCTCAGAGCAAAAAACGAGCTCGGAGACACAACTGAGCCTGGGACACAATGAGCGGAGACACGTCCGAACTTGGGAACAAAACTGAGGCCCCTGAGCACGCTGAGCCCCCAGAGACACAAAGAGCCTCGGAGAAACTCTGAGCTTCGGAAGGGCCAACTGAGCGTCTGAGACAGTCTGAGCCTCAGAGACCAACTGAGCCCGGGAAAAATTGAGCTTCGGAGACACAACTGAGCCTCAGAAAACAACTGAGCCTCAAAACAAACGGGCCTCAGAAACACAAATGAGCCTCAGAAACACAACTGAGCCTCAAAACAAACTGAGCCCCGGAGACACAATGAGTCCCGGAACACAATGAGGCCCCGGAGACACAACTGGCTCGGAGACACAACTGCCCCCGGGACCAATGAGCCTCGGTGAAAAATCTGAGCTCGGAAACACAACGGCCTCGGAGAAAATCCAAAATAGGAGACATGTCCAACCTCGGGGCACAACTGACCTCGGAGAAACGTCCGAACCCAGGGAAAAATGTCCGAACCTGGAAACAAAATGAGCCCGGGACAAATACCTCAGAGACCCAACTGAGCCGGAGACACTCCCAACCTTGGAGACACAACTGAGCGTTTAGACAGGTCTGAGCCCCAAGACACAACTAGCTTTGGGGACACCCTGAGCTTGGAGACAAATGGCCTCAGAAAACAAATGAGCCTAAGAAACACAACGAGCCCGGAGACAAACTGAGCCCCGGAAACAAAGAGCCCCCAACACAACTGAGCCCCGGGGAAAACAACTGAGCCCCGGAGACACAACGACCCCGGAGACCCAACTGAGCCTCGGGGACACAACCCCGAGCCCCGGAGACACAAATGAGCCTCGGGGAACCCTGAGCCTCGGTGCACATTGAGCCTCGGAGACAAACTAGCCTCGGGGAAAAAGTCCGAACCTAGGGGACATGTCCAAACCTCGGAGACACAATGAGCCTCGGGGACACAACTGAGCATCGGGACCAACTGAGCCGGAGACACTTCCCCAACCCCCTTGGAGACACAACCGAGCATCTGGAACGTCTGAGCCTCAGAGACACAACTGAGCCCCGGAACCTCTGGCTTCGGAGACACAACTGAGCCCCAGAAACACAACTGAGCCTCAAAACACAACTGGCTCGGGACACAATGAGCCTCAGGGGGCACAACTGAGCCTCGGACAAAACGAGCCTCGGAGACAAACGAGCCTCGGTGCACTCTCCCGGGACACAAATGAGCCCCCAGAGACACTCTAGCCTCGGAGAAACGTCCGAACCTAGGAGACATGTCCGAACCTCGGAGACACAACTGAGCCCCAAGACCAACTGAGCCGGGGACACGTCCGAACCCTTGGGGACACAACGAGCCTCGGAGACACGTCTGAGCTTCGGGGAAAACCAAATGGCCCCAGAAACACAAGGCCTAAAATTTAATCTGAGCCTCGGGACCAACTGAGCCTCAGAGACACAAAATAGCCTCGGAGAACAAATGAGCCTCGGGCACAACGACCCTTGGGGGACACAAATGAGCCTCGAGACACGACTGAGCCCTTTAGAAAAAACGAGCCTCTGAGGAACAACTGAGCCCTTGGGGAAAACAAATGAGCCTCAGAAAACGATGAGCCCCCGGGACACGACTGAGCCTTTGAGATACAAAATCGTAAGTACTGGACCCCTAATAAATGCCAGGGCCGCTGTACTTTTGATAAAAGAATTCTGAAAATGTCATCATTGTCCAGACATTTCTAGACCCAAAGTAGATAACCGAGACCGATACCCAGGAGAGGTCAGGGTATGGTAGGAACCCAAAAACAAAGGCATTCCTCCGGGGTCATGCACCCTTTTTAAACCCCACTGTGTATGAGGCCCCCGGGGCAGGCGGATGTACTGACCCCTGCTAACCCCACTGTGTTGGGGCCCCGGAGCAGATGGAGTCACTGAACCTCTGCTAACCCCATTGTTGGAGCGGACAGACGGATGTCCGCACCTCTGCTAACTTAATGTGTATGGGGCCCCGGAGCGACGGATGTCACTGCACCTCTCTAACCCTATGTGTATGGGGGCCCCGGGGCAGGGCGGATGTCACTGCACCTCTGCAACCTTTTCTGTGTATGGGGCCCCAGAGAAGACGGATGTCACTGCACCCCTGCTAACCACGTGTGGGGGGCCCCCGGGAAGAACGGATGTCACTGCACCCTGCTAAACTCCACTTTTGAGGCCCAGAGAGATGGATTCACGCACCTCTGCTAACCCTCGGTAGGGGCCCCCCAAGCAAGGGATGCACTGCACCCTGCAAACCCTACTGTGTAGGGCCCGGAGAAAGGGGGATGTCACGCACCTCGCTCCCTACTGTGTACGGGCCCGGGAGCAGAGGGTGCATGTACTTCTGCTAACACACTGTGTATGGGGCCCCGGGAGAAACATTCCGTATTTGCTAACACACGATCGAATGGGATTTTCCCAAAAGCATCTACCCCATTACTGTACTCAGAGATTTATCCCTCGTTATTGGGGTTTTTACAGGGGATGAGGTGACATCTACATGCTGTTTTATCCAGGGCTCTATATGACATTGAAGTGTGGAGGAGCAATATACTCTGTCTTTGGGGCATGTCGCCCGCTCATACTGACACGTGTCACCCACATGGGTTCCGCATATGGACACAAGCTGCAGCCTCATTTTTGGGGTTTTTTCCCCCATTGGGAATAGGGAAGATCTGATCATCTAGTAAACAGGGTTCCCATGCGCCGCTCTGAGTGCGGATCTGCTGGAAAACATGCCCTGTTTATCGGGCATCACATTTGTAAATTTCCCCCTTTTGCGGGCGACGATAATGTGTTTGTGCAGGTTTTGTGTACACAACAGACGTAGGAGCCACCAAGACACGGCAGGGATCTGCCCAAAGGGGTTCCAAAAGAGGGGGCCGCGCCTGCTGACCACAGCCAACACCATTCATGTTACTCAGCGTAAACCCAAAGACATGACAAATGAGATCACGACTGACCAAGGAGATCATTAGTGACCAAGCAGATCACAGCTGACCAAGGAGATCAGTAGTGACCAAGCAGATCACAGCGCCAAAGGAGATTATGCCAACAATCACAGCGCCCAAAGGGAACATTAGGCCAACAATCACACTACCGGGAAATTTTTTGGGCCCCAAGGGGAATCATAGGCCCAAAGCAGATCACAGCGCCCAAAGGGAAAACATGGGGGGACCAAGCGATCCCACTGACCAAAAAACATAGTGCCCAAGCAATCACAGCTGCCCAAAGGGAGATCACAGTGACAAGCAGATCACAGCTACCAAGGAGATCATAGGCCCAAAGGAATCAAGCTGACCAAGCATAAACCAGACCAACAGTCAAAACTACCAAGAATCACAATGAACAAGAGATCACATTGATAAATTTAATCACAGTTCCCAAGGGGAGATCACAGTGGTAAAGGGAGATCATTGTGCCCAAACAACACGCTGCCCAAAGGAATCTCAGCTGCCCAAGCAGTCACAGTGCCCAAGGGATCACAGCTACCAAGGAACTGAGTGACCAAAAATCACAGCTGACCAAGGAAATCATGAGTGCCAAAGGGAATCACACCCCAAAGCGAAACAGCGACCAAGAAATAAAAAACTGACCAATGAAATCACAAGTAGCAAGAGATCCATTGTCAATTAGATCACAGTTGACCAAGGAGATCACAGCTGGTCAAGGAGATCATTAGTGACCAAACAGATCACAGCTGCCAAGGAACACACTGCCCAAGGAATCACACGACAAAGGAGATCACAGTGACCAAGATTAAAAACTGCCCAAATGAGATCACAAGTGACCAAGGAGTTACATCTACAAAAAAGTCACAGTTGACCAAGAAATCCAGCTGCCAAAGGAGATCCAGCTGCCCAAATGAGATCACAAGTGACCAAGGAGTTCACATCTGATCAAGGAGATCATTAGTGACCAAGCAGATCACAGCTGACCAAGGAGATAACATCTGACCAAGGAGATCATGAGTGACCAAGGAGATTACAGCTGACCAATGAGATCACAAGTTCCAGCGATCAAAAAAATTGAGCTAAAAGGGATATGATTTCCCAAGAAAAATCAACTGACCAAGGAGATGCAGGTTTTCCCAAATTTTTTTAAATACGGGTTGGGTACAGTTTTAAAGAAGCCCAGCCCCAGTCGGGGTACAAAAACCATTTTTTTTACATAATCAAAAATTAGACAAATAAACATATATTAAAGAATAAACGTTACAGAAAATATGCGACTTTGGGGGACATTTTTTGCTAAATATTATTTACAATGGTTAAATACTTACAAAAAAACCACCTCCTTACTTATAACATCACCTTTTTACTTCAACCAAGAACTAAGGGGAGAACGGGAACCCCAGGGGGACTTCAATTCAACACCACGAGAGCTCCTAGCAGGGTCCCCACTTCAAATTTTCACCAAACCCTCCCTGGTTTTATATGTCTTAAACCCTTAAGACCTTAACGACCTACCCCCAGGCGGGGGGGGTTCACGCACCTAAAAGGGGTACGTTGAGGACGCGCGAACTCAAGCGATTTTGCCGATCGGCGGGGGGTTGCAGCTTATTTTACAGCTGACAACCCCGCGTCGGCCCCGCCCCCGGGGGTTAAAACCCCTTAATTATCGCGACGACCGGTCGCAATAACTAAGGGAGCGCAGAGGAGTTTGGGGCATCCGTGCAGCTCCTGCCCTTGACAGACAGCAGGGAGGCAAGAAGCCTTCCGGGTTGTCTGTGACGTCACGACCCCCGGGGCCGTGCCCTGGGGGCATGCCGGGCAGGACGACAGTTGTATAGGAACCATCATACAACAAGCAGCCCCCGATTCCTTTTGAATGAGAGACAAAGATCTCTCTTCAAACCCCCAAGGGGAAAAGAAAAATAAAAATGTGAAAAAGGAAAAAAAAGTAAAAAAAAAGTGAAAAAAAGAAAACAAAAATACGAAAAAAAAAATAAAAATACGTACACCCCCTTTCCCCCTTAAAAAACCCCAATGCCCCAAAAAAGCAAATAAATAAAGTACCCATTTTTGGTAACCCCGCATGCGTACGACCTGCCCTAAAAACGCATGTTAATTAACCTTTATGGTGAACCCGAAAAAAAAAAAAAACAATCACAAAATTAAGATTTTTGTTCATCCCGCAGACATAAAATGAAAAAAACGATCAAAAACCCTAGAAACCCAAATTTGTCCCATTAAAACGCGTTTACCCCCCAAAAAAAAAAAAACCTTATACAGCTCTGTATAAAAAGGAAAAATAAAAAAATGTTAGCCTCAGAAATCGATGCATAAATTTTTTTTTAACACCTAAAAACACTTTTCTTTTTTTTTTAAAGTGCTTAAATAAAAAAAACTATATAAAATAGGGGTATCGCCATAATCGTAGCGACCCAAGAGTAAAGCTAACTTATCACGGGAAATGCAACCCGGGGAGCCCCCGTTTTAAAAATAAAAAAAACCCCCTGGATGCCCCGTTTTTTCTTCACCCTGGCCTCCAAAAAAAAGGATTTAAAACGTCAAAAAGCCTTTTTACCCAAAAAAGATAAAAAAAAACGGAATCATCCCAAAAAACAAGTCCCTAACACTCCAACACAAAAAATTTTAAAAACTATGGCTCTCAGACATGGCATGCAAAAAAGTATTTTCCTGGTTGAATAAAAGTTTTTTTTTTAAAACATAAAAATAAAAAAATATACAAATTGGGTACGGTTTAATCGTATTTACCCGCTGATAAAAGCACCCTTCATATATACCGTACATGACCGCATAAAAAAAAAAATAAAAAACACTACCAAGATTGCAATTTTGTTCAAGCATTCAAAAAACCTTAAAAAAAGGAACTTTGCTCTATGCAAACCCCTAATGGTACCAAAAAAAACTTCAACCATCCCCCAAAAAACAGCCCTACACAGCTCTCACACAGCAAAATAAAAAAGTTATGGCTGCGAAAGGACAACTAAAAACGCAATTTTTTTATAGACTATTTTTAATGTGTAAAAGTAAAAAAACAAAAAAAATATAAAAAATCTATTCATGTAATTGTCCGAACCCCATATTTAAAATTATCACATCATTTTCCTGCACGGCGAATCTGTAAAATTTAAAAATCAAAAAAAAATAACGAAAGCTTTTTTCCCCCATTTTCAGGGCCCCAAACTAAAAAAAACTTTTGGGAACACCCGTGCTCCAAAATGCACAGTACACCCCAGAGAATCCCATGGGTGTTAATCCAAAAAGGGGGGGGCTTTGGAAAGGTTTTGCCGTTCCTACTTTGGGGGCTTTGCAAAGCGACATGCCCCACCAAAATCTGCGTTCCAAAAAACCAAATAGGCCCCCCCCCTATACGCCCTGCCATGCCCCAAACAGCATTTACACCCCCATGTAGGTATGCCGAACTTTGGAAAAATTTCTTTAAAAAAGTTTTGGGGTTTTTTTTTTTCCAGTTTTCCTTGAATATGAAAAAATTTTAAGCAAAATTAGATTTTTTGAAAAAATTTTTTTTTTTAATTTTCACAGCCTTTTGCAAAAAAATTGTAATCCCTGTGGGGCTTATACCAATGCCCCCTGGATTATTTTTTAAAGGTTATTTTCCAATATGTGGCTAATGCTCCTCCTATTTTTGGGGTTTTTGGGGGGCCAAATTATGCACGGGGGACATTGGGATATCTCTAAAAATGGCAACCGGGGGAATGAATTAAGTTGCTTTACCTATCACATTTACCGTATCCAGTAATAATGGATAAATATTGAAAATCTGCAAAAAAAAATGAAATTTTGAAACCCCCTCCATTTTTCTTTTTAATTTTTGTGAAATATTGAAGGGTTCAAACTTCCTAAAAGTGTTGTAAAAAACGTTAAGGGTTATTTTTCAAGGGGTCCTTATGGGGGTTCTAACATGCAGGCCCCCCCAAACCCCGTCAAACTGGGGTGGTCCCTAAAAAAATGATATTAAAATTTTCTTGAAATTGAGAAATTACTACAAATTTCTAAACCCCTAAGCGTTAAAAAAAAAAAAAAATTTAAAAAATGATGCCAACCTATAGTGGAAAATTGGGAGATGCTGTTTTTAAACATTTTGGTGAAAAATTATCTGTCTTGCACGCAGAAATTTTAAAATTTCAAAATCGCAAATTTTTCCAAATTTTCATGAATTTTTTATATTTTTCCAAACAAAAAGGATGTATGGGTAAAAATTTCTTACTAAATTAAAGCAAATGTGTCACGAGAAAACAATCTCTGAATACTGAAAGGGAAAAGGTCAAAAATTTTTCTCACATAAATTAACATGGGGAATTTCAAAAAATAGGGCTGTGTCAGGAAGGTCAAAACTGGCTGGGTCCTTAAGGGGTTAAAACAAACTGGCAGACACAACCTACCTATTGTTTCCACTTAGAATACAAAGTTCTTTTGTATGACCTCATCTTGTATTATGGAGGGGCCAGCTCCCTGAGACTAAGAAAGAGAATTCAGAATACTTTTGAAACCAAAAGGGTGTTGGCCTCCCCCAGATGTAAATTAATGAAGTCTGTAGGCTTGAAGATATACAGAGGTATGCAAGCCGTGTGATTAAATTGTGATACAAACGGAATTATAATTTGTTTTAAATACAAGAAATGGAAATTATGACCTCAAAAAGTCACCCAAAATTTTACTTGCACACCACAGCCTTTCCAAGGGGAAAACCCCCGCTGAAACCCAAAAAGAGCAGCTGATCAAGAGAGCACAATGACCCCAAACAGAAACACAGCTTCCAAGGAGATAACGCTGACCAAAGGGGACATTTAATTTACCAAGGAATGACAGCTGACCCAAAAAGACAAAACTGACCAATGAATCACAAGTGACCAAGGAGATTTTACGCTAATTAATAAGATCAAATTTTACCAAATGATCACCAATACCCAAAAGAGCACAAAAATGACTAAGGGGAAACACAGCTACCAAAGAAAAACACAGCTGACCCAGAACTTAAATGCTGGGCCAAGGGGGATCATGGCCCGACCCCAAAGGGGATCCCCGGCTGACCAAGGGGGGACAATTTACCAAAGGGGTCAAAAGTGATCAAGGAGATCATAAGTGACCGAGGAGTTCACAGTTGACCAAGAAGATCATGTGTGACCAAGGTAATTACAGTTGACCAAGAAATTTATAAGAACCAAAAATTTTCGACTTTACCAAGAGATCCACAGGGTTCCAAGGGGTTCACAAAAAACCAAAAAAGATCACAAAATAACAAAGGGTTTAAACGACCAAAGGATCAAATGATCAAAGAGATCACAGCTGACCCAAATGCTGACCAAAAGGAAAATCAATCTTACTAAGAAGATAACAACTGACCAAGGAGATTTAACCCCTTACCCAAAGGGGATCAAAACTGACCAAAGGACACAAGTGTCCCAAACGGGTCAAAAAATTTGCAGGGTGAAACAAGGAGATCAAGAAGGGCCAAGAAGATCAAAGTTGGGCCAAGGAGATCACAGCTGACCTAGATCACCCGTTTACCAAGGGAAACACCGCTGACCAAAAAGGCACCAATGGGGCCAAAATAGGGGCACAACTGACCAAAACAGAAAAACAGTTTACCAAGGAGATAACAGGGGACCAAGGAGATCATGAGTGACCCCAAAGGGGAACCAGCTGACCAAACAATAACGCGACCAAGAAGATCAAAAAAGAAACAAGGATCACAAGTGACCAAGGAGTTTACACAAAACAATAAAAATTTAAAATTGACCAAGGGGATCAACCCATGACCAAAGAGACCACAAAATGACCAAGGAGATCACAGCCCGACCAAAGGGAAAAACAAAATGACCAAGAACATCACACTGACCCCAAAAACACACAGCTGACCAAAGGGGAACTGGCTGACCAAGGCATATCAATGACCAAGGAAAAACACGCTGATCAAAGATCATAAGTGACCGAGGAGATTTTACAGTTGAACCCAAAAAGATCACGAAGACCTAAAATTTCGACTGACCAAAAGATCCCCAGGTTACCAAGGAGTTCACAACCCGGGCCAAAAAAGATCACAACTGAAAAAAGAGAAACAAAAGCGACCAAAGACTGACCCCAAAAGGAAAAACTTCCTACCCAAAAAGATCAAAATAACCCAAAGGGGAAATTTCAGCCCGACCAAAGGGGAACACCTCTTATAAAAGATCACAACTACCAAGGAGATAAAATTGACCAAAGGGGATCACAGCTACAAAATAGTTAAAAACGACCAAATAAATAAAAACTAAAACCCAAAAGAGTTTACAGGGTGCCCCAAAGAGAACACAGTTTTCCAAGGAGATCTTTATGAAAGGGAGATCACGAAAAAAACCCAAAGGGAATCACAGCTAAAAAAGGAGATCATAGCTAAAAAAGAAAATCCCCAAGGCCCGACCAAATGGGCATTTAATGACTAAAACAAACATAATTTACTAAATATCACAAATCAAAAAAAAATCACAGCTGATTTAAAGTTTCAACTACCAAGGAGAACATAGGTTACAAAGGGATCACCCCCTGACAGAAAGTTTACAGCGGGCCAAGGGGTTTATGACTCACAAAGAAAATGAGTGGAAAAACAAATTTCAACTGAACCCAAAGGGGGTCACAGCCTAACCAAGGAGATAACAGCTGATCAAAAAAGGGGGAGGATTTATTTTAAAGGGGAAACAAACTATCAAAGGGTATCATACTGATAAAAGAGATCACAGCCTTTAAACCCAAAGAGAGGGTTTACCACATTGATAACAACTGACAAAGAAGAGCACAACTGACCAAGAAGATTTTTTGAAACCCAAAAAAGGAAAAACAAACAACCAAGGGGATCAGAGTAAACAATGAGGTACTGCTGTTTTAAAAGGGGATCATGCTGACCCCCTAGAAACACAACTTTTCAGAGACCAAGGGGTTCCAAAAAATGACCAATGGATCCAAAATAACCAAGGAGTTCACAACTGACCAAAGAGATCACAACTGATAAAAGAGATCACAGCTGACCAAATGACTGACCAAGGAGATCACTTCCTACTAAGAAGATCAAAACTGACCAAGGAGATTACAGCTGACCAAGGAGATCACATCTTACTAAGAAGATCACAACTGACCAAGGAGATAACAGTTGACCAAAGAGATCACAGCTGACAAAGTAGATCACAACTGACCAAATAAATCACAACTGACCAATGAGATCACAGCTGACCAATGAGAACACAGTTTACCAAGGAGATCTTGACTGATGAAGGAGATCACGAAAAACCAAGGAGATCACAGCTAAAAAAGGAGATCATAGCTAAAAAAAGAAGATCACAGCTGACCAAGATGATCATAAGTGACACAGACAATACAGAGTGACTAAGAGATAGATCAAAAAAACATGCAAGGTACTCAAAAAAATGAGTCATACACAGGAGAAGACTGCAAGATTCCACAGGAGATACACTAAAAGAAAGACAAGGACAAGAAGGATTACAAAGAGCACAAAGCACTGACACAAGAAAGCACAGCTGACCAAGGAGATTATGACAAAGAGATCACAGACTAAACCAATGAGACGCTGACCAAATAACTGACAATAATCAACTACTAAGAGACACAGCTGCCAAAGATCAGCTGACAAAGAGATCACAAGCCAAAAAGATTACAACTGACAAAGGAGATCACACTGACCAAGGGGATCCACACAGACCAAGGAGATCAATGAGTCAAGAGTCACTGCTGTCACTGACCAAGGAAAATCACAGCTGGACCAAGAGATCACAACGAAAGAGATCACAGCTGACCAAAAAGATCATAGCTGACAAAGTAGATCACAAGTTACCAAATAAATCACAACTGACCAAGGAGATCACAACTGACCAAGGAGATCACAGCTGACCAAGTAGATCACAACTGACCAAGGAGATCACAGCTGACTCAGAAGATCACAATTGACCAAGAAGATCACAGCTGAGAAAGAAGATCACAACAGAAAAAGGAGATCACAGCTGGCCAAGAAGATCATGAGTGACTAATATGATCATGAGTGACAAAGATGATCATGACTGATCAAGGAAAATCACGCTGCCAAGAGAACATAGCTACAAGAATCGAATGACAAAAAGATCACAACTGACCAAGGAGATCACAGCTGACTATGGAGATCACAACTGACCAAGGAGATCATAGCTGACCAAGGGGATCACGACAAGATAACAACTCACCAAGGATATCACAGCTGACCAAGGAGATTACAACTGACCAAGGAGATCCCAGCTGACTATGGATTTCACGACTGACCAAGGGGATCACAACTGCTCAAGAAGATGATGAGTGAACAACAAGATAACAACTGGCCAAGGATCTCACAGCTGACCAAGAAGATTATGATTAAAGACTTCACAGCTAACCAAAAAGATGAGTGACCAAGGAGATTACAACTGACCAAAGGAGATCACAACTGATAAAGGAGATCACAACTGATAAAGGAGATCACAACTGACAAAGGAGATCACAGCTGACCAATAAGATTATGAAAAAGGAGTTCACAGCTGTCAGGGCTAAGCTGTGTTCAGACTGCAGACAGGCTGCAACAGCTGATGTGCGGTCCCTCCCTGATACACTTGCTGCTGACAACTCTGTGAGTGACAGACGCCCAGCCACTCCTGACAGGGGGTGAGTGCACCAGCCAATGGGAGGACCCGGAGGCCGCTCCAATCAGCTATAGGAGTGGTATCCAGGAATCCCATTTAAACTCCCTGAAAGCTGACTGCTGCGCCTGTGATATTCCTGGCTACCTTGTTGTTTGTTTTTGTGTTTGCTTATCCGTATACCTGACCTCGGCCTGTTCTCCTGACCCTGGTTTGTCTCCTGATTTTGTACCTCGCTCCCGTTCGTGTTTGACCTCGGCTTGTTTACGTTTATCCCTCTGGTTCTGATATGTGGCTTTGGTGTTCCTATTTGATATTGACCCGGACTGTCTGACTATTCTACTTCCTCACGTCCCCAGCACTTTAGCAGAGCAGGGACTGTCACCCAGTTGCCGTCTGCCGCCTAGGGCAGCACGTCAAGTAGGCAGGGACAGTGGGCTGGGTTCCAGTTAGGGCTCACTGCACCTCCCTTGACGTGACATTCTCACAGGCCGAAACCGTTACTGCTCTAACCTCACTATGGACCCCATGACCGTTCTGGTAGAGCAGATGCAGGGGCTAACCCAGCTAGTTCAGGATCTGGCGCTGAGGGTAGAACAACAGGAGGCTACCCCAAGTCAGAGGGTCCCTGCATTACCTTCCCCTCCTATGGAACCCCATATTCAGTTGCCTGACAGGTTTGCAGGTAACAGGAGGGCCTTTGTGGCATTTAGAGAGGGTTGTCGCCTGTATTTTAGGCTCCGCCCACTTACCTCAGGTAATGAGGAACAAAGGGTGGGAATTGTTATGTCCTTACTGCAGGGTCCCCCCCAGGAGTGGGCATTTTCGTTACCGCATGACTCACCTGAACTGTCTTCTGTGGACAGGTTCTTTGCCGCTTTAGGGGTACTCTTTAATGACCCAGATAGGGAAGCTGTGGCCGAGGCTCAGCTGACCACCTTGAGTCAGGGTGAGAAGACTGTGGAGGAGTTTTGCTCCGAATTTCGGCACTGGTGCGTTCCGTCTGGATGGAACGACGCAGCTCTCAGATGCCAGTTTAGATTAGGGTTAGCTGACCATGTGAAGGATTTATTGGTGGCTTACCCTACCCCTGGTACTTTAGATGAGGCCATGGCACTGGCCGTTCGTCTGGACAGACGTTTTAGGGAGAGACGGCAGGAAAAGGTTCCCCCCCGGTGGTCCACACCATGGTCACCCCTAGACCCTTTGTTTCTGACGTAAACCCAGAGGAGCCCATGCAAGCAGGGGCTTTTTCTGTCACTGCGGCTAGTGACCGTAGGACTACTCGTCGCATCCAGGGGTTGTGCTTCTGCTGTGGAGAAGATGGACACAGAATTCGGGAATGCTCCAAACGGAGGACCAGGTCGGAAAAACTCCAACGTCTATGTGGTCAGCAGGAGGATCACCTAGGCAAGCAGGTATTTCCTATTGTATCTAATAAGTTGCTGCTACCAGTTAAGATTTCATACTTGTCGCTGTCCGGTTCTGGGATTGCGTTTGTGGATTCTGGATCAGCTTCTAATTTTGTTGATGCGTCTTTTGCCAAATGTCTGGGCCTACCTTGTAGACCGCTATCTGACTCGCTGCAGGTAGTGGCTATTGACTACACCCCATTAACTCGGGGCGCAATCCAATATTGTACCCCTGAGCTGGAGATGGTGGTCGGATCCATACATATTGAGAAGTGTATTCTATTCGCCATGGAGGGGCTGCCCGCTGAGGTGGTGTTGGGGCTGCCCTGGCTTCAGAAACATAATCCAGTGTTTGACTGGAATTCAGGGAAATTAGTCAGGTGGGGACATCGGTGTGTTGACAGATGTCTCCTTACCATGCTGGGCAATACTGATGTGCAGGCTAATGCTCTATCTGGAAGCGGAGGTGCCAGCGTTGAAGCCTATGCGGCATCTTGTGAAGTCGATGCTCGGGCTAAGGTTCCCAGAACTCGTCCTCCTGGTGAACTATGCCCTCCACCTGTACCTGAACGTCCATATGTGGTTCAGGAGGTGGTTAACCCGGTGGCTTATCGGCTGAAATTACCCTCTTCTCTCCGTATACATAATGTGTCCCATCGTGCACTTCGTAAGAGGTATATTCAGCCTGTGACTCCGCCCTCTAGGCCTCCTTCTCCAGTTCGCATAGAGGGGGAGTTAGAACCCAGACCAGGGAAGGGTCCAGTGGCCCCTCCTAAAAGGGGGGGTACTGTCAGGGCTAAGCTGTGCTCAGACTGCAGACAGGCTGCAACAGCTGATGTGCGCTCCCTCCCTGATACACTTGCTGCTGACAGCTCTGTGAGTGACAGGGGCCCAGCCACTCCTGACAGGGGGCGAGTGCACCAGCCAATGGGAGGACCCGGAGGCCGCTCCAATCAGCTGCAGGGGCGGTATCCAGGAATCCCATTTAAACTCCCTGAAAGCTGAGTGCTGCACCTGTGAAATTCCTGGCTACCTTGTTGTTTGTTTTTGTGTTTGCTTATCCGTATTCCTGACCTCGGCCTGTTCTCCTGACCCCGGTTTGTCTCCTGATTTTGTACCTCGCTCCCATTCGTGTTTGACCTCGGCTTGTTTACGTTTATCCCTCTGGTTCTGATTTGTGGCTTTGGCGTTCCTATTTGATATTGACCCGGACTGTCTGACTATTCTACTTCCTCACGTCCCCAGCACTTTAGCAGCGCAGGGACTGTCGCCCAGTTGCCGTCTGCCGCCTAGGGCAGCACGTCAAGTAGGCAGGGACAGTGGGCTGGGTTCCAGTTAGGGCTCACTGCACCTCCCTTGACGTGACAACAGCTGACCAAAAAGCTTATGAATGATCAAGAAGATTACAACTGACTAATGAGATCACAACTGACACCAAAGAGATCACAACTGACCAAAGAGATCGCAACTGACCAAAGAGATCACAGCTGACCAAAGATATCACAGCTGACCAAAGAGATCACAACTGACCAAAGAGATCGCAACTGACCAAAGAGATCGCAACTGTCTAAGGAGATCGCAACTGACACCAAAGAGATCACAACTGATCAAAGAGATCGCAACTGACCAAGGAGATAACAGCTGACCAAGGAGATCGCAACTGACACCAAAGAGATCACAACTGATCAAAGAGATCACAACTGACCGAAGAGATCGCAACTGTCAAAAAAGAATTAACAGCTGACCAAAGAAATCGCAACTGACCAAAGAGATCACAACTGACTAAAGAGATCACAACTGACCAAGGAGATCACAACTGACCAAGGAGATAACAGCTTACCATGGAGATAGCAACTAACACCAAAGAGATCACAGCTGACCAAGGATATCACAGATGACCAAAGAGATAGCAACTGACCAAAGAGATCACAGCTGACCAAGGAGATCACAGCTGACCAAAGAGATCTCAACTGACCAAAGAGATCGCAACTGACCAAAGAGATCGCAGCTGACCAAAGAGATCGCAGTGTACCAAGAAGTTCACAACTGACTAAGGAGATCACAGCTGACCAAGAAGGTCACAACTGACCAAGCAGATCACAGCTGACCAAGGAGATAACAGCTGACCAAGGAGATCATAAGTGACCAAGGAGATGACAGCTGACCAAGAAGATCAAAACTGACCAATGAGATCACAAGTGACCAAGGAGATCACATCTGACCAAAGAGATCGCAGCTGACCAAAGAGATCGCAGTTTACCAAGAAGTTCACAACTGACTAAGGAGATCACAGCTGACCAAGAAGATCACAGCTGACCAAGGAGATCACAGCTGACCAAGCAGATCACAGCTGACCAAGGAGATCACAGCTGACCAAGGAGATCATGAGTGACTAAGTACATCCCACCTAAACAAGCAGAATAAATCACAAGTGATCAAGGAGAGCACAATGACCTCCACGAAACGCTGGGCAGGACTGGGCACCTCCAAAAGATCAGAGGAGACAGGAAGCAGTTATAGGGGCTCTCCGGGTTTAAATGGAAACAATGTGATTAGCACTGTGGAAAGATAGGGGATTAGATTGTGAGCTCCTGGGGTCAGCGATGATGGGAGTTATACATTGTGTGATAGGAGATTAGATTGTGAGCTCCTGGGGTCAGGGATGATGGGAGTGATACATTGTGTGTGATAGGAGATTAGATTGTGAGCTCCTGGGGTCAGGGATGATGGAGTGATACATTGCGTGTGATGGAGAGATTAGATTGTGAGCTCCTGGGGTCAGGAATGATAGGAGTGATACATTGTGTGTGATAGGGAGATTAGATTGTGAGCTCCTGGGGTCAGGGATGATGGGAGTGATACATTGCGTGTGATGGAGAGATTAGATTGTGAGCTCCTGGGGTCAGGAATGATGGGAGTGATACATTGTGTGTGATAGGAAGATTAGATTGTAAGCGCCTGGGGTCAGGGATGATGGGAGTGATACAATGTGTGTGATAGGGAGATTAGATTGTGAGCTCCTGGGGTCAGGAATGATGGGAGTGATACCTTGTGTGTGATAGGAGATTAGATTGTGAGCTCCTGGAGTCAGGGATGATGGGAGTGATACATTGTGTGTGATAGGGAGATTAGATTGTGAGCTCCTGGGTCAGGTATGATGGGAGTGATACATTGTGTGTGATAGGGAGTTTAGATTGTGAGCTCCTGGGGTCAGGGATGATGGAAGTGATACATTGTGTGATAGGAGATTAGATTGTGAGCTCCTTGGGTCAGGGATGATTTGAGTGATACATTGTGTGTGATAGGAGATTAGATTGTGAGCACCTGGGGTCAGGGATGATGGGAGTGATACATTGTGTGGTAGATGATTAGATTGTGAGCTCCTGGGGTCAGGGATGATGGGAGTGATACATTGTGTAATAGAAGATCAGATTGTGAGCTGCTGGGGTCAGGGATGATAGGAGTGATACATTGTGTGATAGGAGATTAGATTGTGAACTACGGGGCTCAGGGATGATGGGGGTGATACATTGTGTGTGATAGGGAGATTAGATTGTGAGCTTCGGGGGTCAGGGATGATGGGAATGATACATTGTGTGATAGGAGATTAGATTGTGAGCTCCTGGGGTCAGGGATGATGGGAGTGATACATTGTGTGTGATAGGAGATTAGATTGTGAGCTTCGGGGGTCAGGGATGATGGGAGTGATACATTGTGTAATAGGAGATTAGATTGTGAGCTCCTGGGGTCAGAGATGATGGGAGTTATACATTGTGCGATAGGAGATTAGATTGTGAGCTACTGGGGTCAGGGATGATGGGAGAGATAAATTGTGTGTGAGATTAGATAATATTGTGAGCTCCTGGGTCAGGGATGATGGGGGTGATACATTGTGTGTGATAGGGAGATTAGATTGTGAGCTCCTAGGGTCAGGGATGATGGGAGTGATACATTGTGTGATAGGAGATTAGATTGTGAGCTCCTGGGATTAGGGATGATGGGAGTGATACATTGTGTGTGATAGGAGATTAGATTGTGAGCTCCTGGGGTCAGGGATGATTGGAGTGATACATTGTGTGTGGTAGGAGATTGTGTGTGATAGGAGATTAGATTGTGAGCTCCTGGGGTCAGGGATGATGGGAGTGATACATTGTGTGATAGGAGATTAGATTGTGAGCTCCTGGGGTCAGGGATGATGGGGGTGATACATAGTGTGTGATAGGGAGCTTAGATTGTGATCTCCTGGGGTCAGGGATGATGGGAGTGATACATTATGTGTGATAGGAGATTGGATTGTGAGCTCCTGGGGTCGGGATGATGGGAGTGATACATTGTGTGTGATAGGAGATTAGATTGTGAGCTCCTGGGGTCCAGGTTGATGGGAGTAATACATTGTGTGTGATAGGGAGCTTAGATTGTGATCTCCTGGGGTCAGGGATGATGGGAGTGATACATTGTGTGTGATAGCAGATTAGATTGTGAGCTCCTGGGGTCAGGGATGATGGGAGTGATACAGTGTGTGTGATAGGAGATTAGATTGTGAGCTTCTGGGGTCGGAGATGATGGGAGTGATACATTGTGTGTGATAGGAGATTAGATTGTGAGCTCCTGGGTCAGGGATGATGGGAGTGATACATTGTGTGTGATAGGAGATTAGATTGTGAGCTCCTGGGGTCAGGGATGATGGGAGTGATACATTGTGTGTGATAGGAGATTAGATTGTGAGCTTCTGGGGTCAGGGATGATGGGAGTGATACATTGTGTGTGATAGGAGATTAGATTGTGAGCTACTGGGGTCAGGGATGATGGGAGTGATACATTGTGTGTGATAGGAGATTAGATTGTGAGCTCGGGGGGTCAGGGATGATGGGAGTGATGCATTGTGTGATAGGGAGATTAGATTGTGAGCTCCTGGGGTCAGGGATGATGAGAGTGATACATTATGTGTGTTAGATTAGATTGTGAGCTCCTGGGGTCAGGGATGATGGGAGTGATACATTGTGTGTGATAGGAGATTAGATTGTGAGCTCCTGGGGTCCAGGTTGATGGGAGTAATACATTGTGTGTGTTAGGGAGATTAGTTTGTGAGCTCCTGTGGTCAGGGATGATGGGAGTGATACATTGTGTGTGATAGAAGATTAGATTGTGAGCTCCTGGGGTCAGGATGATGGAGTGATACATTGTGTGTGATAGGGAGATTAGATTGTGAGCTCCTGGGGTCAGGGATGATGGGAGTGATACATGTGTGTGATAGGAGATTAGATTGTGATCTCCTGGGGTCAGGGATGATGGAGTGATAAATTGTTTTTGATAGGAAATTAGATTGTGAGCTTCTGGGGTCAGGGATGATGGGAGTGATAAATTGGGTGTGATAGGAGATTAGATTGTCAGCTCCTGGGGTCCAGGATGATGGGAGTGATACATTGTGTGTGATAGGAGATTAGATTGTGAGCTTCTGGGGTCAGGGATGATGGGAGCACAGCCGGGACAAGGCATTTTGGTGCCCTAGGCAAGTACAGCCAATGGCGCCCCCCCCCCAGAAAAAATTGCACCACCCCACTATAATTCCTCTCGCCCCTGCACCAGGTTCTGTCACTAATTTTCTGCACATTCCACCTAGATCACGTCCATCTCCTCAGCAGTCACTGCACAATGAAAATCAGCCCTGACAAATTTGCTTTTTCAAAATCGCTCCCCTCAGTATGACAGTGCAATACCCCTAAATAACAGTCACCAAAAAATCCACCGATACATGGAGCAAATCTACCGGACGAATGATTGTTACTAAAAACCCTCCTACAAAACCAAGACCCAAAACTATTACTGCCAGACCCTGACCGAACCCAACCCCCACATGTGACATGAGCTGTACACAGGCTCTGATTACATATACCACCGCCATACAGAGACCAGATAGTGGTAGATACTAGTTGTCTTTAGACGCTCTGCTGTCATATCCCACCGCCATACAGTGACCATATAGTGGTAGATACTAGTTGTATGTAGACGCTCTGCAGACATATACCACCGCCATACAGTGACCATATAGTGGTAGATACTAGTTGTATGTAGACGCTCTGCAGACATATAAGTGATTACTCTGCAGTTACATTTAGTGACTTATCGGAGACGTCTTTTCTGATCAGCGTCGTTCACGTTCCCTTTTCTTCTCCATCCGGTTCACACCTTCATGCTGATTGCTCCTGGCCAATACTCGTCCCTGAGGATTTGAACACAAATATCTTAGAATCCTCACATTTCCAGTAACTCCTTAATTATAGGTATAGCAGTCCCCTCAGTTAGACAGGTATATATGTCCCCTCAATTAGGCAGGTATATAGATATGCCCTCTCAGTCAGGCAGGTATATGTATATATGTCTCCTCAGTCAGACAGGTATATAGGGGCTCAGGCAGGTATATAGCTAGGGGCTCAGGCAGGCATATGGGGGCTCAGGAAGTCGTATGGGGCCACAGGCAGGCGTAAGGGGCCACAGGCAGGCGTATGGGGTCACAGGCAGGTGTATAGGGGCCACAGGCAGGCGTATGGGGCCACAGGCAGGCGTATGGGGTCACAGGAAGACAATATGGGCCACAGGCAGCCGTATAGGGGCTCCAGCAGGCGTATGGGGGCCACAGGCAGGCGTATGATACATTGTATGATAAGGAGATTAGATTGTCAGCTCCTGGGGTCAGGGATGATAGGAGTAATACATTGTGTGATAGGAGATTAGATTGTGAGCTCCAGGGGTCAGGGATGATGGGAGTGATACATTGTATGATAGGGAGATTAGATTGTGAGCTTCTGGGGTCAGGGACGATGGGAGTGATACATTGTGTGATAGGGAGATTAGATTGTGATCTCCTGGGGTCAGGGATGATGGGAGTGATACATTGTGTGTGATAGGAGATTAGATTGTGATCTCCTGGGGTCGGGATGATGGGAGTGATACATTGTGTGTGATAGGAGATTAGATTGTGAGCTCCTGGGGTCCAGGTTGATGGGAGTAATACATTGTGTGTGATAGGAAGATTAGATTGTCAGCTCCTGGGTCAGGGATGATGGGAGTGATACATTGTGTGTGATAGATTAGATTGTGAGCTCCTGGGGTCAGGGATGATGGGAGTGATACAGTGTGTGTGATAGGAGATTAGATTGTGAGCTTCTGGGGTCGGAGATGATGGGAGTGATACATTGTGTGTGATAGGAGATTAGATTGTGAGCTTCTGGGGTCAGGGATGATGGGAGTGATACATTGTGTGTGATAGGAGATTAGATTGTGAGCTCCTGGGGTCAGGGATGATGGGAGTGATACATTGTGTGTGATAGGAGATTAGATTGTGAGCTTCTGGGGTCAGGGATGATGAGAGTGATACATTGTGTGTGATAGGAGATTAGATTGTGAGCTCCTGGGGTCAGGGATGATGTGAGTGATACATTGTGTGTGATAGGAGATTAGATTGTGAGCTCCAGGGGTCAGGGATGATGGGAGTGATACATTATATGATAGGGAGATTAGATTGTGAGCTCCTGGGGTCAGGGATGATGGGAGTGATACATTGTGTGTGATAGATTAGATTGTGAGCTCCTGGGGTCAGGGATGATGGGAGTGATACATTGTGTGTGATAGGAGATTAGATTGTGAGCTCCTGGGGTCCAGGTTGATGGGAGTAATACATTGTGTGTGATAGGGAGATTAGATTGTCAGCTCCTGTGGTCAGGGATGATGGGAGTGATACATTGTGTGTGATAGCAGATTAGATTGTGAGCTCCTGGGGTCAGGGATGATGGGAGTGATACATTGTGTGTGATAGGGAGATTAGATTGTGAGCTCCTGGGGTCAGGGATGATGGGAGTGATACATTGTGTGTGATAGGAGATTAGATTGTGAGCTCCTGGGGTCAGGGATGATGGGAGTGATACATTGTGTATGATAGGAAATTAGATTGTGAGCTTCTGGGGTCAGGGATGATGGGAGTGATAAATTGTGTGTGATAGGAGATTAGATGGTCAGCTCCAGGGGTCCAGGATGATGGGAGTGATACATTGTGTGTGATAGGAGATTAGATTGTGAGCTTCTGGGGTCAGGGATGATGGGAGCACAGCCGGGACAAGGCATGTTGGTGCCCTAGGCAAGTCCAGCCAATGGCCCCCCCCCCCCCCACAAAAAAAAATTGCACCACCCCACAATAATTCCTCTCGCCCCTGCACCAGGTTCTGTCACTAATTTTCTGCACATTCCACCTAGATCACGTCCATCTCCTCAGCAGTCACTGCACAATGAAAATCAGCCCTGACAAATATGCGTTTTCAAAATCGCTCCCCCCCGAATGACAGTGAAATACTACAAAATACCAGTCAACAAATAATCCACAGAAACATGGAGCAAATCTACCGGACGAATGATTGTTACTAAAACCCTCCTACAAAACCAAGACCCAAAACTATTACTGCCAGACCCTGACCGAACGCGACCTCCACATGTGACATGAGCTGTACACAGGCTCTGATTACATATACCACCGCCATACAGTGACCAGATAGTGGTAGATACTAGTTGTATGTAGACGCTCTGCAGACATATACCACCGCCATACAGTGACCATATAGTGGTAGATACTAGTTGTATGTAGACGCTCTGCAGACATATACCACCGCCATACAGTGACCATATAGTGGTAGATACTAGTTGTATGTAGACGCTCTGCAGACATATACCACCGCCATACAGTGACCATATAGTGGTAGATACTAGTTGTATGTAGGCTCTGCAGAAATATAAGTGATTACACTGCAGTTACATTTAGTGACTCACCGGAGACGTCTTTTCTGATCAGCGTCGTTCACTTTCCCTTTTCTTCTCCATCCGGTTCACACCTTCATGCTGATTGCTCGCGGCCAATACTCGTCCCTGCAGATTTGAACACAAATATCTTAGAATCCTCACATTTCCAGTAACTCCTTAATTATAGGTATAGCAGTCCCCTCAGTTAGACAGGTATATATGTCCCCTCAAGTAGGCAGGTATATAGATATGCCCTCTCAGTCAGGCAGGTATATGTATATATGTCTCCTCAGTCAGACAGGTATATAGGGGCTCAGGCAGGTATATAGCTGGGGGCTCAGGCAGGCATATGGGGGCTCAGGAAGTCGTATGGGGGCCACAGGCAGGCGTAAGGGGCCACAGGCAGGCGTATGGGGTCACAGGCAGGTGTATAGGGGCCACAGGCAGGCGTATGGGGCCACAGGCAGGCGTATGGGGTCACAGGAAGACATATGGGGCCACAGGCAGCCGTATAGGGGCCACAGGCAGGCGTATGGGGGCCACAGGCAGGCGTATGATACATTGTATGATAAGGAGATTAGATTGTCAGCTCCTGGGGTCAGGGATGATAGGAGTTGATACATTGTGTGATAGGAGACTAGATTGTGAGCTCAAGGTTTCAGGGATGATTGGATTGATACATTGTATGATAGGGAGATTAGAGTGTGAGCTTCTGGGGTCTGTGATGTTAGGTGTGATACATTGTGTGTGATAGGAGATTAGATTGTGAGCTCCAGGGGTCGGGGATGATGGGAGTGATGCATTGTGTGATAGGGAGATTAGATTGTGAGCTCCTGGGGTCCGGGATGATGGGAGTGATACATTGTGTGTGATAGGAGATTAGATTGTGAGCTTCGGGGGTCAGGGATGATGGGAGTGATACATTGTGTGATAGGAGATTAGATTGTGAGCTCCTGGGGTCAGGGATGATGGGAGTGATACATTGTGTGTGATTTGAGATTAGATTGTGAGCTCCTGGGGTCAGTGATGATGGGAGTGATACATTGTGTGTGATAGGGAGATTAGATTGTGAGCTCCTGGGATCAGTGATGATGGGAGTGATACATTGTGTGTGATATAGAGATTAGATTGTGAGCTCCTAGGATCAGGAATGATGGGAGTGATACACTGTGTTTGATAGGAGATTAGATTGTGAGCTCCTGGGGTCAGGGATGATGGGAGTGATACATTGTGTGATATGGGATTAGATAGTGAGCTCCTGGGTCAGGGATGATGGGAGTGATACATTGTGTGATAGGAGATTAGATTGTGAGCTCCTGGGGTCAGGGATGATGGGAGTGATACATTGTGTGTGATAGGGAGATTAGATTGTGAGCTCCTGGGATCAGTGATGATGGGAGTGATACATTGTGTGTGATAAGGAGATTAGATTGTGAGCTCCTGGGGTCAGGGATGATAAGAGTGATACATTGTGTGATAGAGAGATTAGATTGTGAGCTCCTGGGGTCGGGGATGATGGGAGTGATAAATTGTGTAAGATCGGAGATTAGATTGTGAGCTTCTGGGGTCAGGGATGATGGGAGTGATACATTGTGTGATAGGAGATTAGATTGTGAGCTCCTGGGGTCAGGGATGATGGGAGTGATACATTGTGTGTGATAGGGAGATTAGATTGTGAGCTCCTGGGATCAGGATAATGGGAGTGATACATTGTGTGTGATAGGAGATTAGATTGTGAGCTCCTGGGGTCAGGGATGATGGGAATGATACATTGTGTGATAGGAGATTAGATTGGGATCTCCTGGGGTCGGGGATGATGGGAGTGATGCATTGTGTGTGATAGGAGATTAGATTGTGAGCTCCTGGGGTCAGGGATGATGGAAGTTATACAATGTATTTGATAGGGAGATTAGATTGTGAGCTCCTGGGGTCAGGGATGATGGGAGTAATACATTGTGTGTGATAGGGAGATTAGATTGTGAGCTCCCGGGGTCAGGGATGATGGGAGTAATACATTGTGTGATGGGGAGATTAGATTGTGAGCTCCTGGGGTCAGGGATGATGGGAGTGATCAATTGTGTGATAGGGAGATTAGATTGTGAGCTCCTGGGGTCAGGGATGATGGGTGTGATACATTGTGTGTGATAGGAGATTGGATTGTGAGCTCCTGGGGTCAGGGATAATGGGAGTGATACATTATGTGTGATAGGAGATTAGATTGTGAGCTCCTGGGGTCAGGGATAATGGGAGTGATAAATTGTGTGATAGGAGATTAGATTGTGAGGGATGATGGGTGTGATACATTGTGTGTGATAGGGAGATTAGATTGTGAGCTCCTGTGGTCAGGGATGATGGGAGTGATACATTGTGTGTGATAGGAGATTAGATTGTGAGCTCCTGGGGTCAGGGATGATGGGTGTGATACATTGTGTGTGATAGGAGATTAGATTGTGAGCTCCTGGGGTCAGGGATGATGGGAGTGATACATTGTGTGTGATAGGAGATTAGATTGTGATCTCCTGGGTCAGGGATGATGGGAGTTATACATTGTGTGTGATAGGGAGATTAGATTGTGAGCTCCTGGGGTCAGGGCGATGGGAGTGATACATTGTGTGTGATAGGAGATTAGATTGTGAGCTGCTGGGGTCAGGGATGATAGGAGTGATACATTGTGTGTGATAGGAGATTAGATTGTGAGCTGCTGGGGTCAGGGATGATAGGAGTGATACATTGTGTGTGATAGGAGATTAGATTGTGAGCTCCTGGGTCAGGGATGATGGGAGTTATACATTGTGTGTGATAGGAGATTAGATTGGGAGCTCCTGGGGTCAGGGATGATAGGAGTGATACATTGTGTGTGATAGGAGATTAGATTGTGAGCTCCTGGGGTCGGGGATGATGGGAGTGATACATTTTTTGCGATTAGACTGTGAGCTTCTAGGGACAGCACAGGAATAGGTGTGTCCATGGCCCATCAGATAGATGTGACTTGTGCGGTTCAGACCCTCAGCCTCGGGTCCACACAGGTCTGATAGAGGGGCCGCCGGGAGGAAGGTCCATGGAGCTGCACATTCCCACCACGGCCTCTGAATGGCTCCTTATTGACAGAGCGGGGCCCCGCACCCTCTAATTCCATTTGTAAACCCGGCAGGAATCATTTGTTCAGGAATAAAACCCCTTTGCCTTGTTTATTTTTCATTAGGCCTCGCAATGTGAAGAGAGGGGGTCACGAGTAACCAGGGAGCCGCTCGGAGCCGCTCAATGGGGCATTGTCAGCCGCCATCATTAGCTCGGAGCTCGCCCTCTGTGGGGGCTCGGGCCGGGAGAGGATTGGGCGACTCCACGGCCGCTGTCAGCGCTCCACGGCCTCAGGACAATAGAAGAAAGGCGGCTTTGTAGGTGATTCGGGCCCTTTATGGTGACGGGACCCCGGCGGCACCGGGCCCTCCTGCGGGCGACCTCCCCTCATGTGAGAAGCATAAAGACTCAGTGTGAGACCGGCTGCTGGAAAATGCCTCCATATGAGGGGTTCAATGTATGGAGGACAGCGAGGGCATGGGGGAGGACTACAACCCCCATTCTCAATGGCCTGATGGGGAATCCGAGAAATGGGAAGAATGCAGAAAAGAAGAATGGTCACAGAAGAGGAGATATGTACGGGGGTCCTGGGGGTCCGGCCATCAGCTATAGAACACCCCGACCACAGCAGAGGAGATATGTACAGGGGTCCTGGGGGTCCGGCCATCAGCTATAGAACACCCCGACCACAGCAGAGGAGATATGTACGGGGGTCCTGGGGGTCCGGCCATCAGCTATAGAAGACCCCCATCACAGCAGAGGAGATATGTATGGGGGTCCTGGGGGTCCGGCCATCAGCTATAGAGGACATGGCCACAGCAGAGGAGATATGTACGGGGTCCTGGGGGTCAGGCCATCAGCTATAGAACACCCCGACCACAGCAGAGGAGATATGTACAGGGGTCCTGGGGGTCAGGCCATCAGCTATAGAGGACCCCCATCACAGCAGAGGAGATATGTACGGGGGTCCTGGGGGTCCGGCCATCAGCTATAGAACACCCCGACCACAGAAGAGGAGATATGTATGGTGGTCCTGGGGGTACGGCCATCAGCTATAGAACACCCCGTCCACAGCAGAGGAGATATGTACGGGGGTCCTGGGGGTCCGGCCATCAGCTATAGAACACCCCGACCACAGCAGAGGAGATATGTATGGGGGTCCTGGGGGTCCGGCCATCAGCTATAGAACACCCCGTCCACAGCAGAGGAGATATGTACGGGGGTCCTGGGGGTCCGGCCATCAGCTATAGAACTCCCCGACCACAGCAGAGGAGATTTGTATGGGGGTCCTGGGGGTCCGGCCATCAGCTATAGGACCCCGACCACAGAGAGGAGATATGTACGGGGGTCCTGGGGGTCCGGCCATCAGCTATAGAGGACCCCCAACACACCCGAGGAGATAAGTACAGGGATCCTGGGGGACAGGCCATCAGCTATAGCACCCCGACCACAGAAGAGGAGATATGTACGGGGGTCCTGGGGGTCCGACCATCAGCTATAGAACACCCCGACCACAGCAGAGGAGATATGTATGGGGGTCCTGGGGGTCCGGCCATCAGCTATAGAGGACATGGCCACAGCAGAGGAGATATGTACGGGGGTCCTGGGGGTCCGGCCATCAGTTATAGAGGACATGGCAACAGAGAGGAGATATGTACGGGGTCCTGGGGGTCCGGCCATCAGCTCTAGAGGACCCCCATCACAGAGAGGAGATATGTACGGGGGTCCTGGGGGTCCGGCCATCAGCTATAGAGGACATGGCCACAGCAGAGGAGATATGTACGGGGTCCTGGGGGTCCGGCCATCAGCTATAGAACACCCCGACCACAGCAGAGGAGATATGTACGGGGGTCCTGGGGGTCCGGCCATCAGCTATAGAACCCTGACCACAGAAGGGGAGATATGTACAGGGGTCCTGGGCGTCTGGTCATCAGCTATAGGACCCCGACCACAGAGAGGAGATATGTACAGGGGTCCTGGGGGTCCGGCCATCAGCTATAGAGGACCCCCATCACAGAAGAGGAGATATGTACAGGGGTCCTGGGCGTCTGGTCATCAGCTATAGGACCCCGACCACAGAAGAGGAGATATGTACAGGGGTCCTGCCATCAGCTATAGAACCCCGACCACAGTAGAGGATATTTGTACGGGTGTCCTGTGGGTCGGTCCATCTTATTTTGTACCCCGACCACAGAGAGGAGATATGTACAGGGGTCCTGGGGGTCTGGTCATCAGCTATAGAGGATCCCCATCACAGAGAGAAGATATGTACGGGGGTCCTGGGGGTCCGGCCATCAGCTATAGAGGACCCCCATCACAGACGAGGAGATATGTACGGGGGACAGGGGGTCCGTCCATCAGCTATAGGACTCCGACCACAGAAGAGGAGATATGTACAATGATCCTGGGGGTCCGGCCATCAGCCATAGAGGACCCCAACCACAGAGAGGAGATATGTACAGGGATCCTGGGGGGTCCTGCCATCAGCTATAGAGAACATGGGCACAGAAGAGGAGATATGTACAGGGGTCCGGGGGGTCTGGTCATCAGCTATAGGACCCCGACCACAGAAGAGGAGATATGTACAGGGGTCCTGCCATCAGCTATAGAACCCCGACCACAGAAGAGGAGATATGTACGGGGGTCCTGGGGTCCGACCATCAGCTATAGGACCCCGACCACAGAAGAGGAGATATGTACAGGGGTCCTGGGGGTCTGGCCATCAGCTATAGAGGACATGGCCACAGAAGAGGAGATATGAACAAGGGTCCTGGGGGACCGGCCATCAGCTATAGGACCCCCATCACAGAAGAGGAGATATGTACGGGGGTCCTGGGGGTCCGGCCATCAGTTATAGAGGACCCCCATCACAGAAGAGGAGATATTTACAGGCGTCCTTTGGGTCCGGCCATCAGTTATAGGACCACGACCACAGCAGAGGAGATATGTACAGGGGTCCTGGGGGTATGGCCATCAGCTATAGGACCCTGACCACAGAAGAGGAGATATGTACGGGGTCCTGGGGGTCCGGCCATAGACTATAGAGGACATGGCCACAGAAGAGGAGATATGTACAGGGGTCCTGGGGGTCCGGCCATCAGCTCTAGAAGACACTGATCACAGAAGCGGAGAGTAGAACTGGGGTCCTGTGGGTCCGGCCATCAGATATAGAGGACCCCCATCACAGAAGTGGAGATATTTACAGGGGTCCTTTGGGTCCGGCCATCAGTTATAGGACCCCGACCACAGCAGAGGAGATATGTACAGGGGTCCTGGGGGTATGGCCATCAGGTATAGGACCCTGACCACAGAAGAGGAGATATGTACAGGGGTCCTGGGGGTCCGGCAATCAGCTATAGAACACCCAGATCACAGAAGAGGAGATATGTACAGGGGTCCTGGGGGTCCGACCATCAGCTATAGGACCCTGACCACAGAAGAGGAGATATGTACGGGGTCCTGGAGGTCTGGCAATAGGCTATAGAGGACATGGCCACAGAAGAGGAGATATGTACGGGGGTCCTGTGGGTACGGCCATCGGCTATAGAACCCCGACCACAGAAGAGGAGATATGTACAGGGGTCCTAGGGGTTTGGCCATCAGCTATAGGACCCTGACCACAGAAGAGGAGATATGTACGGGGGTCCCGGGGGTACGGCCATCGGCTATAGAACCCCAACCACAGAAGAGGAGATATGTACAGGGGTCCTGAGGGTCCAAACATCAGTTATAGAGGACCCGACCACAGCAGAGGAGATATGTACAGGGGTCCTGGGGGTCCGGCTATCAATTATAGAGGACCCGACCACAGAAGAGGAGATATGTACAGGGAGTACAGTCGTCAGTTATAGAAGACCCCGATAAGTATGTGGGTGACGAAGCTTCCTTTTCAGGAGGTGGACAAGTCCGTCACGTATTTAGGATGTGAAGCTGGGAAGAGTCCTGTGTACAATGCGCATTGTTTTCTCCCAGGATCAGGAGGGGTCGTGTCAATCTCACCTGAGCAGCACAATGTCCTCATCCCAAGATTCTTATCTGGAAGTGTTTGTCCTTCACTGGAGACAGACGGAAGCTGCTACAACATTTCGATTGTCATCCATCATGTATCCAGTCAATGACCACATTCTCCATCCCTGGAACCAGAGAAACGTTACTTCCCGCTTTCCACAATGAGGACATTTACCAAGGAGCTGATCCATCATCCAGAGAAACATGGGCGATTTTTGGAGATACTCATGAGAACGACATCAACGCTGTCATCTCATCACATTGAGAACAGCGGAGATCTCACCTGAGAGGGCAGGGGTGACCATCACACAACGCATCAACATCAGGCCAGGAGGCTGATGATAGTACATGGCCAGAAACAGTGTCAGACTGGGGCACCTGGGGACCACCAGTGGAGCTGATTCTTGGAGCCCACCAGTGAAGCTGATTCTTGGAGCACACCAGTAGAGTTGATTATGGGGATCCCCCAGTGGAGGTGATTCTTGGGGCCCACCAGTGGAGATGATTATTTGGGCCACCAGTGCAGGTGATTATTGGGGCCCACCAGTGGAGATGATTATTTGGGCCACCAGTGGAGATGATTCTTGGGGCCAACCAGTGGAGTAGATTCTTTGGGCCACCAGTGGAGTTGATTCTTGGGGCGAACAAGTGGAGTTGATTCTTGGGGCCCACCAGTGGAGGTTATTCTTGGGGTCCGCCAGAGGAGGTTATTCTTGGGGCCCACCACTGAAGATCATTCTTGGGGCTACCAGTGGAGGTTATTTTTGGGACCACCAGTGGAGGTTATTGTTTGGGGCCAACCAGTGGAGGATATTCTTGGGGCCCACCAGTGGAGATTATTCTTGGGGCCCACCAGTGGAAATGATCCTTAGGGCCCACCACTGGAGATCATTCTTGGGGCCCACCAGTGGAGGTTATTTTTGGGCCAACCAGTGGAGGTTGTTCTTGGGGCCCACTAGTGGAAATGATTCTTGGGGCCCACCAGTGGAGATCAGTCTTGGGGCCCACCAGTGGAGCTTATTCTTGGGGCCCACCAGTGGAGATTATTCTTGGGGCCCACCATTGGAGATCATTTTTGGGGCACACCAGTGGATATTATTCTTAGGGCCCACCCTACAGCTACTGTACATACCTCTTATAATTTGCCTCTTACCTCAAGGATGAATTTGTAGTTATAAAGCAACACCAGGTCTACGATGCTCAGAGGTACTCTGGCGGTTTCCCTTTTGGGCTAGTCAAAGCCTGGATGGAGAGCTCCCAAGTAGCAGCATCGAGAAGAGATGTTAGCTTCTCTGGCTAAGAGTAAACCTCTCGTAATGTTCTGACAGAGGCTTGCGAGGGTCTTTGGAGGAGACTTTAATACTATCAGGTGTACTCGTAGATTATAGATTTTAGCATCAGGAATGAAATCTTCCTTTAGGGCAGATTGGTTCTTGCCTTATGGGTTTCACAGTCTTGATGATTAAAAAGTCAAGCTGACTGATGCCGGTATCACCCCAAGTAACAAAGTCAGTGAGGCTCGTCTGGTGGATGTTCACATACAGCAAACCCCAGGCCACACAGTGTTCACTTTCTTTAAAGGTAGTCAACTTAGATCCAGAATAGATAGGTTCTTTCTCAAAGGGGGAGGTCGTCTTTACACCCCTGTAGGTTGTGGAGGTGAAGTTCTCCGATCACTGTGTGATTATTTTCTCCTCTAATGTTTCCCACTTGGGTGGGAAGAGGCTACTGGAGGCTCAATTCATCTCTCTTGGAAGAAGCAGAGATCAGACAGTCCTTTGAGGATTTCTTTCAGAGCCAGGTACCATTGCTGGATCTGTGCAGGAGTAAGTCTGAGTGGTGGGAGATGTTCAAACAAAGGGTGTCCAAGTTCTTCTACCAGCTCTCAAGCCTCAGGAGCCTGAGCAGGTACCGCCTGTATCAGGTTCTGAGGAGGAAACTAGAACGTCTTGTCTCGACCGGGGGTAGCCACAAGGAGATCTCCAGAGTGAAGTCTTTGCTCATGAGATGTCAGTACAATGGACATACATCTTTGGGTTTTTGAGAGGGATTATGGGAAGTACCACTCGCCCGACCCTTACGGAAACTGCAAGATGTCAGTGAACAGTAAGATTGTGTCAGGACTGATTGAAATTACAGGGTCCCTGAGAACATCCAGATCAGGGATTTTGGAGATCGTCAGATCCTTCTACTCACATTTCATGGCGAGGAGTTGTCTTGATCGCGACATGATGTTGGATTTCCTGGCTGAAACTGTTCCTGAACCAGGAGTAGACCCCTCACTTGACGATTTTGACAGAAGAGATCTAAGAGGAAATCAGCCTGGCGATTGAGGGGCTCGCTCCCAAAATAATCGCCAGGACCAGATGGCTTAACATATGAGTTTTAAAAGACCTTTAAGGACACCTTGGTTTCCCTCGTGACTGAGGTAATAAATGAGTGTCTCTTCTCAGGCGCTCTGTCAAAGTCAATGAGGAGGTTGGCCCTGATCATTCAGTCAAAGGGTAAAGATCCATTCCACATTGAGAACTGGCATCCCATATCGCTGATCAATGTGTACAAAAAGATTCTGGCAAAGGTGCTGTTTAACCGGTTGGTGAAGTTTGCACCCCAGCTTATTTTGGGGGCCCAGCACTGCTCTGTTCCTGGTCACAGCATGCTTAGTGCAGTCCTTGGTGTCCGGGTCGCTAAAAGGGGTACATACTGTCCTTGGATCAGGTCATCGACCCATTTTCAAAAACCATTGACCCTCAGAGATTGTCCAGGTCAGGATAAGAGTGTTGTGTTAATACTTTTGAATTCGGTACAGATCCCTTTGCAGCTTTGGGATTTGGCTTGGTACTCCAAGGTGATGAGGTTTGTAGGAACATTTTTAGTGACCAGGTAAAAGTACATTCTCAGGAGTGGGAAAGACTGCGCACACCACGGTTCCCCATTTAAAGGGGAGTCTATTTTATGGTGCCCTTGTCTGGTGACCTCCGATATCCTAGTGTAGGGCAAATTCTATCACTATAGGCTATTGCTTTGAAGTTCTCGTAAAAAGAGTAGAAGGCTTGCAGACAATAAGCCGGAGGGTTTTCATTGACTTGGTTTGGTGGGTTTTGTTGACTTGGTTTGGTGGATTTTGTTGACTTGGTTTGGTGGGTTCTGTTGGCTTGGTGTATTTTTATAGGATGGGTTGTTATGCGGGTTGGTGCAGGAGGGGAATTTGTAGATAGGTGGCTGATATCAGACGCTCCTCTTATAATGCTCCAGTACTGATATAACCAGACATTACACCTATGTGACTGATATCAGCCGTTCCTCTTATAATGCTCCAGTACTGATATAACCAGAGACATTACATCCTTTTGTGACAGATATCAGCCGCTCCTTTTTATAACCTCCAGTACTGATATAAACCAGACAAAACATCCTATGTGACTGATATCAGCCGTTCCCCTATAAAGCTCCATTACTGATATATCCAGAGACATTTCATCCTATGTGACTGATATCAGCCGCTCCTCTTATAATGCTCCAGTACTGATATAACCAGAGACATTACATCCTATGTGACTGATATCAGCCGCTCCTCTTATAACGCTCCAGTACTGATATCACCAAAGACATTAAAATCCTATGTACTGATATCAGCCGCTCCTCTTATAATGCTCCAGTACTGATATAACCAACATTACATCCTAAATTTACTGATATCAGCCGTTCTCTTATAATGCTCCAGACTAAAAACCAAGACATTACATCCTTTGTTACTGAAAACCGCCGCTCCTCTTATAATGCTCCAGTACTGATATAACCAGAGACATAACATCCTATGGAATGATATCAGCCGCTCCTTTTTATAACGCTCCCGTACTGATATTCACCAAAGACATTACATCCTATGTGACTGATATCACCGCTCCTCTTATAACGCCCAGTACTGATAATAACCAGAGACATTACATCCTATGTGACTGATATCAGCCGCTCCTCTATATAACACTCCAGTACGATATAACCAGAGATATTACATCCTAATGTGACTGATATCAGCCGCTCCTCTTTAAACGCTCCAGTATGATAAAAACCAGAGACATTACATTTCCCATGTGACTGATATCAGCCGCTCCTCTTATAAAAGCTCCAGTACTGAATAACCAGAGACATTACATCCTATGTGACTGATATCACCGCTCCTCTTATAACGCCCAGTACTGATATAAAACCCCCATACATTACCCTCCTATGTGACTGATATCACCGTTCCTCTTATAACGCTCCAGTACTGAATAACCTCCAGACATTTCATCCTATGTGACTGTTATCAGCCGCTACTCTTTTAAGCTTTCCCGTACTGATATAACCTCCAGACATTACATCCTATGTGACTGATATCAGCCGTTCCTCTTATAACGCTCCAGTACTGATAAAACCTCCAGACATTCCATCCTATGTGACTGATATCAGCCGCTCCTCTTATAACGCTCCAGTACTGACATAACCAGAGACATTACATCCTATGTGACTGATATCAGGCGCTCCCCTTATAACGCTCCAGTACTGATATAACCTCCAGACATTACATCCTATGTGACTGATATCAGCTACTCCTCTTATAACGCTCCAGTACTGATATAACCAGACACATTAAAATCCTATGGACTGATATCAGCCGCTCCCCTTATAACGCTCCAGTACTGATATAACCAAGAATATTTCATCCTATGTGACTGATATCAGCCGCTCCCCTTTTAACGCTCCACTACGATAATAACCTCCAACATTACATCCTATGTGACTGATATCAGCCGCTCCTCTAATAAAGCTCCAGAAATGATATAACCAGAGACATTACATCCTATGTGACTGATATCAGCCGCTCCTCTTATAACGCTCCAGGACTGATATAACCAGAGACATTACATCCTATGTGACTGATATCAGCCGCTCCTCTTATAACGCTCCAGTACTGATATAACCAGAGATATTACATCCTATGTGACTGATATCAGCCGCTCCACTTATAACGCTCCAGGACTGATATAACTAGAGACATTACATACTATGTGACTGATATCAGCCGCTCCTCTTATAACGCTCCAGTACTGATATAACCAGAGACATTTTCATCCTATTGACTGATATCAGCCGCTCCTCTTTATAACGCTCCAGCTGATAAAACCAGAGACATTTACATCCTATGTGACCGATATCAACCGCTCCTCTTATAACACACCAGTACTGATATAACCAGAGATATTACATCCTATGGAATGAATATCAGCCGCTCCACTTATAACGCTCCAGTAGTGAAAATAACCTCCAGACATTAAAATCCTATGTGACGATATCACCGCTCCTCTTATAACGCTCCATACTGATATAACCAGAGACATTACATCCTATGTGACTGAAATCAGCCGCTCCTCTTATAACGCTCCAGACTGATATAACCAGAGACATTACATCCTATGTGGACTTGATATCACCGCTCCTCTTATAACGCTCCAGTACTGATATAACCAGAGATATTACATCCTATGTGACTGATATCATCCGCTCCACTTATAACGCTCCAGGACTGATATAACTAGAGACATTACATACTATGTGACTGATATCAGCCGCTCCTCATAACCTCCAGAAATGATATAACCAGAGACATTACTTTCCCATGTGACGAATCAGCCGCTCCCTTATAACCTCCAGGACTGAAAATAACCAGAGCATTACAATCCTATGTGACTGATATAGCCGCTCTCTTATAACACTCCCCTACTGATATAACCAAGATATTACATCCTATGTGACTGTTATCAGCCGCTCCTCTGATAAACCTCCAGTCCTGATATAACCAAGACATTACATCCTATGTGACTGATATCAGCCGCTTTCCCCTTATAACGCTCCAGTACTGATATAACCAAGACATTACATCCTATGTGACTGATATCAGCCGCTCCTCTTATAACGCTCCAGACGATATAACCAAGACATTACATCCTATGTGACTGATATCAGCTGCTCCCTTAAACCTCCCGTAGTGATATAACCCCAGAACATTACATCCTATGTGACTGATATCACCCTCCCTTATAACGCTCCAGGACTGATATAACCAGAGACATTACATCCTATGTGACTGATATCAGCCGCTCCTCTTATAACGCTCCAGTACTGATATAACCAGACATTAAATCCTATGTGACTGATATCAGCCGCTCCTCTTATAACGCTCCAGTACTGATATAACCAAGACATTACAAACCTATGTGACTGATATCACCGCTCCTCTTAAACGCTCCAGTACTGATATAACCAGAGACATTACATCCTATGTTATCAGCCACTTTTGCTGTATTAGTACCAGCTCTGGAGTTCAGGTAGTGACCCTGCAATGAGATATGTAGCAGATAAATTATTGGGGTTAGGCTGCAGGTTTACTCTTTGCAGGATGGCCCCCACCATGTGCAGTGATAAGAGGCCGGCATGGCGATAGCTGCAGCATTTACACCTGATCCACCCTAAACAGAGAATAAATCAGTGAAATTCCCAGTGCGCAGACAAGAGCGGCTCTGCGGATGGCGGCGGCTCAGAATCTGCGGAGATGCTGACAGCAGGGTAAACACATCTATCTCCCCATCTCCTCGCCTTGTTTGCCAGGCTTTTGTCACTCTGAGCTGCTCTCCTGCACCTGGTCGGCCTCCATTCATTCAATAATGAAATTCCCGGCTCTGGAATGTGAAGAGATGAGGGCAGAGATTCAGCCGCATCCACCCCAGAGTCTCCCTCATCACTGTGAGACCCCTTCAGACACAATGATAGTAAATCTGTCCTCTTCAGACACCATCAAACACCATGAGAACCCATCAGACATAATGATACCCAGACAGTCCCATTCAGACACCATCAAATACCATCAGACACAATACGACCCCATCAGGTCTAATGAGACACCACTAAACACCCTGAGACCCCATCAGGTCTAATGAGACACCCTCAAACACCCTGAGACGCCATCAGACACAATCCTGCCCCATCAGATCTAATGAGACACCATCAAACACCATGAGACCCCATCAGGTCTAATGAGACCCTATCAGACACAATCCTGCCCCATCAGATCTAATGAGACACCATCAAACACCCAGAGACCCCATCAGAAACAATCTGGCCCCATCAGATTTAATGGGAGACCATCAAACACCCTGAGACCCCATCAGGTCTAATAAGACACCATCAAACACCCTGAGACCTCATCAGACACAATCCAGCGCTATCAGGCATAATGAGACACCATTAAACACCCTGAGACCTCATCAGACACAATCCTGCCCCATCAGGTCTAATAAGACACCATCAAAAACCCAGAGAACCAATCAGACACCATCCTGCCACATTTGATCTAATGAGACAAAATCAAACTCCCTGAGACCTACTCAAACACAATCCTGCCCCATCAGGTCTAATGAGACACCATCAAGCACCTTGAAAACCCATCAGATCTAATGAGACACCATCAAACACCCTGAGACCACATCAGACACAACCTGGCCCCATCAGGTCTAATGAGAGACCACCAAACACCATGAGAACCCATTAAAACCGATCCTGCCCCGTCAGGTCTAGTGAGACACCACCAAACACCATTAGACCTCTACGGACACAATCTGGCCCCATCATGTCTAATGAGACACCATCAAACACCCTGAGACCCCATCAGACACAATTGTGCCCCATCAAGTCTAATGAGACACCACCAAACACCCTGAGACCCCATCAGACACAACATGGCCCCATCAGGCCTAATGAGACACCATAAAACACCCAGAGCCCCATCAGACGCAACCTGGACCATCAGGTCTCATGAGACACCACCAAACACCCTGAGACCCCATCAGACACAACCTGAATCATCAGGTCTAATGAGACACAACCAAACACCATGAGACCCACTCAGACACAATCCTGCCCCATCAGGTCTATTGAGACACAATCAAAAACTCTGAGACTCCATCACACACAACCTGACCCGATCAGGTCTAAAGAGACACAATTAAACAGCCTGAGAACCTATCAGACACAATTCTGCCTCATCGAGTCTAATGAGACACCACCAAATACCCTGAGACCCCATCAGACACAACCTGGCCCCATCAGGTCTAATGAGACACCATCAAACACCCTTAGACTCCATCAGATACAATCCTGATCCATCTGGTCTAATGAGACACCATCAAGCACCCTGAGACCCCATCAGGCCTAATGAGACACCACCAAAAACTCTGAGACCCCATCAGATATAATATGACCCCATCAGCTATAATGAGACACCATCAAACACCCTGAGATCCATCAGATCTAATGAGACCCCATCAGACACAATTCGACCCCATTGAGTCTAATGGGACACCATCAGACACCCTGAGACCCCATCAGACACAACCTGGACCTTCAGGTCTAATGAGACACTACCAAACACCATGAGACCCCATCAGACACAATCTAGTGCCATCAGGTCTAATGAGACACCATCAAACACCCTGAAAACCCATCAGATCTAATGAGACACCATCAAACACCCAGAGACACCATCGGACACAACCTGGACCATCAGGTCTAATGAGACACCACCAAACACCAAGAGAACTCATCAGACATAATGATATCCAGACAGTCCCATTCAGACACCGTCAAATACCATCAGACACAATCCTGCCCCATCAGGTCTAATGAGACACCACTAAACACCCTGAGACCCCTTCAGACACAACCTGGCCCCATCAGGTCTAATGAGACACCACCAAACACCCTGAGACCCCATCAGACACAACCTGGATCATCAGGTCTATTGAGACACAATCAAAAACTCTGAGACTCCATCAGACACAACCTGTCCCGATGAGGTCTAAAGAGACACAATTAAACAGCCTGAGAACCCATCAGACACAATTCTGCCTCATCGAGTCTAATAAGACACCACCAAACACCCTGAGACCCCATCAGACACAACCTGGCCCCATCAGATCTAATGAGACACCATCAAACACCCTGAGACCCCATCAGATATAATCTGACCCCATCAGCTATAATGAGACACCATCAAATAACCTGAGATCCTATCAGATCCAATGAGACACCACCAAACACCATGAGACCCCATCAGACACAATCCGGCCCCATTGGGTCTAATGGGACACCATCAAACACCCTGAGACCTCATCACAACCTGGACCTTCAGGTCTAATGAGACACCACCAAACACCATGAGACCCCATCAGACACAATCTAGTACCATCAGGTCTAATGAGACACCATTAAACACCCTGAAAACCCATCAGATCTAATGAGACACCATCAAACACCCAGAGACCCCATCAGACACAACCTGGACCATCAGGTCTAATGAGACACCACCAAACACCACGAGAACTCATCAGACATAATGATATCCAGACAGTCCCATTCAGACACCGTCAAATACCATCAGACACAATCCTGCCCCATCAGTTCTAATGAGACACCACTAAACACCCTGAGACCCCATCAGACACAACCTGGCCCCATCAGGTCTAATGAGACACCAACAAACATCCTGAGACCCCATCAGACACAATCTGGCCCCATTAGGTCAAATGAGACACCAACAAACACCTTGAGACCCCATCAGACACAATGATACCCAATCTGTCCTCTTCAGACACCTCAAACATCAGGCAAAATGAACCCTCATCAGATACAACAAGACACCAACAAACACCATCAGACTCCATACACAGCAGCAGATCCCATACACAGCACCAGACGCTATACACAGCATAAGATCCCATACGCACCATCAGACCCCATACGCACCATCAGACCCCATACGCACCATCAGACCCCATACGCACCATCAGACCCCATACACACCATCAGACCCCATACACAGCCATCAGACCCCATACACACCATCAGACCCCATACGTACCATCAGACCCCATACACAGCATAAGACCCCATACACAGCCATCAGACCCTATACACGTCATCAGACCCCATACGCACCATCAGACCCCATACACAGCATAAGATCCCATACGCACCATCAGACCCCATACGCACCATCAGACCCCATACGCACCATCAGACCCCATACACAGCATCAGACCCCATACGCACCATCAGACCCCATACGCACCATCAGACCCCATACACAGCATAAGACCCCATACTCAACATAAGATCCTATATGCACCATCAGACCCCATACACAGCATAAGACCCCATACTCAACATAAGATCCCATACGCACCATCAGACCCCATACACAGCATAAGACCCCATACTCAACGTAAGATCCCATACGCACCATCAGACCCCATACACAGCATAAGACCCCATACACACCATCAGACCCCATACACAGCCATCAGACCCTATACACGTCATCAGACCCCATACACAGCCATCAGACTCCATACACGTCATCAGACCCCATACACACCATCAGACCCCATACGCACCATCAGACCCCATGCACACCATCAGACCCCATACACAGCATCAGACCCCATACACACCATCAGACCCCATACGTACCATCAGACCCCATACACAGCAGAAGACCCCATGATCAACATAAGATCCCATACGCACCATCAGACCCCATACACAGCATCAGACCCCATACACAGCATAAGACCCCATACTCAACATAAGATCCCATACGCACCATCAGACCCCATACACAGCATAAGACCCCATACTCAACATAAGATCCCATACGCACCATCAGACCCCATACACAGCATAAGACCCCATACTCAACATAAGATCCCATACGCACCATCAGACCCCATACACAGCAGAAGACCCCATACTCAACATAAGATCCCATACGCACCATCAGACCCCATACACACCATCAGACCCCATACACACCATCAGACCCCATACGTACCATCAGACCCCATACACAGCATCAGACCCCATACACACCATCAGACCCCATACGTACCATCAGACCCCATACACAGCATCAGACCCCATACACGTCATCAGACCCCATACACACCATCAGACCCCATACACAGCCATCAGACCCTATACACGTCATCAGACCCCATACGTACCATCAGACCCCATACACACCATCAGACCCCATACACGTCATCAGACCCCATACACACCATCAGACCCCATACACGTCATCAGACCCCATACACAGCCATCAGACCCTATACACGTCATCAGACCCCATACACACCATCAGACCCCATACACACCATCAGACCCCATACACAGCCATCAGACCCTATACACAGCATCAGACCCCATACACACCATCAGACCCCATACACAGCCATCAGACCCCATACGCACCATCAGACCCCATATGCACCATCAGACCCCATACACGTCATCAGACCCCATACACACCATCAGACCCCATACACACCATCAGACCCTATACACGGCATCAGACCCCATACGCACCATCAGACCCCATACGCACCATCAGACCCCATACACACCATCAGACCCCATACACGTCATCAGACCCCATACACACCATCAGACCCCATACACACCATCAGACCCTATACACGCCATCAGACCCCATACACAGCATCAGACCCCATACACAGCATCAGACCCCATACACAGCCATCAGACCCCATACACAGCCATCAGACCCTATACACAGCATCAGACCCCATACACAGCCATCAGACCCCATACGCACCATCAGACCCCATACGCACCATCAGACCCCATACACACCATCAGACCCCATACACGTCATCAGACCCCATACACAGCCATCAGACCCCATACACGTCATCAGACCCCATACACACCATCAGACCCCATACACAACCATCAGACCCTATACACGTCATCAGACCCCATACACACCATCAGACCCCATACACACCATCAGACCCCATACACAGCCATCAGACCCCATACACACCATCAGACCCCATACGCACCATCAGACCCCATACACGTCATCAGACCCCATACACGTCATCAGACCCCATACACAGCATCAGACCCCATACACGTCATCAGACCCCATACACACCATCAGACCCCATACGCACCATCAGACCCCATACACACCATCAGACCCCATACACGTCATCAGACCCCATACGCACCATCAGACCCCATACGCACCACAGCAAGTCTCAGATACAAACCTATACACAGCATCAGACCCCATACACTATTACACCTCTTGCTGAGAGCAGCACATGCTGGTGACGGACCTGCTGTTCCCCGCGCTGTGTCCTGTATTCTGTAAGATGCTGACGTTTCAGAGCATTTAGCACCTTTTTTTGGTCTATATTGCGCCATATTCTCGATGTAAATGAACCGTCATACACCAAAACTAGGCGCATTATACACCGGGCACGGCACATTGTAATGCGCCTAAAAAGTTGCATTACATATACGGTAGTAGCAATGATACGTTATGCGCCTCTGTTACGCAATGCGCCGCGATAGGAGCATTACATACACTATTAGTGATACGCAATGTGCCCATGATTGCCTAAAGAGGTGCATTGGGTTTACCATTCAAGATATGCCAGACTCCAGATTTTTGCAGGGATCGTACTTTCAGGTGCACTTTACACTGATTTAATGCCGCGGCGCCGCCCTTAATGCTCAAATCTCTCAGTTTCCAACCTGTTCTGCCAGAGAAGAGTCCAGCTTATTCATGAGCAGGTGTTTGCCCCGCCCACTCACAGCTAGCCCCACCCACTCATGGTTAGCTCATCCTACTACTATGAATAGGTAGAAACCTGTGAATAAGTGGAATGTGGGCGGGACTATCTGTGAGTGGGCGGGGCTAACACCTGCTCATGAATAAGCCAGACTCTTCTCTGGCAGAACAGGCTGGAAACAGAGATTTGAGCATTAAACGCTCTGAAACTTCAGCATCTCACAGAGTAAGGGACAATTGTCGGTCACTGGGTTGTGCTGTCCTCAGCGCGGGGGGCATCACCTATGTGACAGGTTCTCTTTAAAGGGATTGTCCAGTTTAATCTCTGATAAGTGACTTCCTTTCTAAAACTTTATCCTATTAGATTTAAATCATGGAAAAACATCCACAAAACACAGACCAGAAAACTCCACCATGCAATGTTCCTCTTGGGTGATATCTACTCACAGAACTCTGCCTCCCAGTGAATGTGGCTGGATCTGGGCAGAAGGTCCCAGACCACAGTCCAGTTCTGTCCTCAGGTTTATCTCATGTAGTCAAGCGCATATTTCCCATATTTGTGGTTTTGTTCTGTGTTTTGTGGATGTTGTTCCAGCTCTGCGTCTCTTCACTCGTCTGCTTTCTTTCTTGTACTTCCAAATGGGGACGTCACCGCGGCAGCTGCTGATTGGCTGCAGAGGTGCTGTCCCTGTTCATAAGCACAGAGAAGTGTCACAGTCCCCGTTCTGGACCATGGTCATGGCCGTGTCCGTGCCTCTATCCTGTCTCCTATCACTCCTTGGCCGCAGCTGTGACCCCAGACGTGTCTGTGTGCTCACCTCTCCTTGCTCCTGCTTCCTGTTCCTGTCTGGATCTGCACACACTCCCTAGGGAGCGCGCATGCTCGCTGGATTTAAAGGGACAGTTTCCCAATTTCCTGTCCAATGACCTACAATCTCCTGGCCTATAAGGAACTTCCTGTTCAGTTCGTTAATGTCCATCTGAGCGCCTGACCATTGCTGCTGGTCCTGTGTTAACTCCAGTGTTACTTGAATATCTACTACTGCTTTTCCTACCCCTGCACCAGTCTGCTACTACCCGCCTTTGTACCAGTCTGTGGCTACACCTGCTGTGTCTTGTCACTCATGCCAGCACCTGCTCACTTTGGTTGCCACTATGAGTATCCTACCATCTACACTCGTGGTGGCCGAGAGGATCCACAATACCTGGTGTTCTATTGGGTCAGTCCAAACTGACCCGAAGACATGTGACAGAAACCAAACCACTGGAGAGATTCGGCTCCGGAATCAGAGGAAGGGGAGTTCAGGGTTTTTGTTTTATTGGGGTTCAAGGACGTTCCTATTAGATGTTTTAAGGATGTGTACAACCCCTTTAAATTCCAGTAAGATGAAGTCTATGAAGGGAAGAGCCATGTGGTGCTCAGGAGTCGGTAGCAGCAAGTAGGAGGGTTCAGACACTGGTACATGAGGAGGACTGGTGACGTCTCCTGACTGGTCGGGTTTAGGCTGGAAGCTCTCCTCCCTTATAGAAACAGAAAAAGGGAAGTCAAGGCGATGCCAGATCCACTATGTGATGGACGGCAGCAGTGCCCAATGGTCTCTCAGGTTTCCCCCATAGTATTCCCATATCTTTTGATGGAATCTATGACGCAGCCTTGGTCAATCCAACTTCCCTTAGAATCTTTTACAGCCATTAATATCAATGTAACAATACATCATGGGAAACACATAGAATTAGTGAGAGAAAAAAGAAACAAAAAGTTACAATTCAAACAAAAAGAATTGTAAAGCATTTGATACTTTTCCACATAAAAGGTTGGTAAGTAAAATGAGAATGTTTGGACTGGGGGAAAATGTGTGCAAGTGGGTAAGCAACTGGCTCAGAGATAGAAAACAAAGGGTGGTGATTAGTGGTCCATACTGAGACTGGACCCCTGTTACTAGTCGGGACCACAGGGCTCAGTATTGGGCTCTATCCTCTTTAATATTTTCATTAATGATCTTACACATGGATTGCACAGTAGAATCTCGATCTTTGCAGATGATACTAAGCTCTGTAAAGTAATCAGCACAATAGAGGATAATATGTTATTACAAAGGGATCTGGATAAGTTGGAGGCCTGGGCAGGGAAATGGCAGATGAGGTTTAATACAGATAAATGCAAGGTTATGCACATGGGGAAGAGAAATCCATTACATGATTACATGTTAAATGGAAAAACACTGGGTAAAAGTGACTGGAGAAGGACTTGGGAATCCTGGTGGACAGTAAACTTAATTGTAGCAGCCAGTGTCAGGCAGCAGCAGCCAAAGCAAATAGGATCATGGGGTGCATTAAAAGGGGCATAGATGCACATGATGAGAACATTATTCTCCCACTATACAAGTCACTGGTTAGACCACACATGGAATATTGTGTACAGTTTTGGGCACCAGTGCACAGGAAAGACATTGTAGAGCTTGAACAGGTACAAAGGCAGGCAACAAAAAATAACAAAAGGACTGGGTGGACTACAGTACACAGAAAGATTGGCAAGATTAGGGTTATTTAGAGAGAAGACGGCTCCAGGGACATAATAAATATGTATAAATATATCGGGGGTCAATATAGAGATCTCTCCCAGGATCTGTTTATACCCAGGACTGTATCTAGAACAAGGGGGCATCCTCTACACCAAGAGGAAAGAAGGTTTCTACATAAACATAGAAAGGGATTCTTTACTGTAAGAGCAGTGAGACTGTGGAACTCGCCGCCAGAGGGACTTGTCTTGGTGACGTCGCTAACAGAGTTCAAGAAGGGCTTGGATGCATTTCTGGAGCGTAATAATATAACAAGTTATAGTGACCGGGATTCTGGAGAAGGGTCATTGATCCAGGGATTTTTCCGATTGCCAGATAGGAATCGGGAAGAAATTTTTTCCCTAACATGAGGACAATTGGCTTCTACCTCATTGGGTTTTTTTGCCTTCCTCTGGATCAACACTTTAGCAACATTTTAGCAAAATAGGCTGAATTGGATGGACATCTTGTCTTTTTTCAGCCTTACAAACTATGTAACTATGTAACTATGTAAGAATTAAAATTTACAGAACATAATAAAATGTAATCGCCATCGCCCCGATCATCTCCCAACGACGCTGTAGCCAGAGTGATGTATTCAGACACATTGGGGCACATTTATCAATTTGCGTGAAAAAATCATGTCGCCCCTGTTTTACACCACATTTATTACATGTTCTAAACAGATCCCAGACACTACTGCGTCTCTTCTGACCCTCTTCTGACAAAAGGGTGTGGCTACATGGAAGAAGGGTGTGGCTTAGCACACACCAACATTTTGCTGCAGTTACTTGTTTTAAAGTAAGCCAACTAAGAAGTTGTAAAGTTACACTAATCTTAACATACAACACTGGATACATGTAATAGAAGATCAGAGAGAAATATACAACACTGGATACATGTAATAGAAGATCAAACAGAAACATACAACACTGGATACATGTAATAGAAGATCAGACAGAAACATACAACACTGGATACATGTAATAGAAGATCAAACAGAAACATACAACACTGGATACATGTAATAGAAGATCAGAGAGAAACATACAACACTGGATACATGTAATAGAAGATCAGACAAACATACAACACTGGATACATGTAATAGAAGATCAGACAAACATACAACACTGGATACATGTAATAGAAGATCAGACAAACATACAACACTGGATACATGTAATAGAAGATCAGACAGAAACATACAACACTGGATACATGTAATAGAAGATCAAACAGAAACATACAACACTGGATACATGTAATAGAAGATCAAACAGAAACATACAACACTGGATACATGTAATAGAAGATCAGAGAGAAATATACAACACTGGATACATGTAATAGAAGATCAAACAGAAACATACAACACTGGATACATGTAATAGAAGATCAGAGAAACATACAAAAACGGATACATGTAATAGAAGATCAACGAAACATAAACACTGGATAAATTAATAGAAGATCAGACGAAAATACAACACTGGTCAAAAAAAAAAAAAAAAAA